>SJYV01002245.1:923652-985555 GCA_006410875.1 Neotragus pygmaeus | reverse complement strand
GTTGGTGATGGACAGGGAGGCCTGGCGTGCTGCGATTCATGGGGTCACAAAGAGTCGGACATGACTGAGTGACTGAAATGAACTGAAGGAGAGTAGTCATCCATTACACTGGGGGTTGGGTGTACCTGTGCCCTTTGATACTCTAAGCAGAACACCAAAATAGCAAGAGTCAGATATTCCCAACCTCTGCTCTCTGAGGTTCCAGTTTTGAAAAAAAACCCATTGTCTAAGACTGATGAGGCACTGACCAAAACCAAACCAAAACAAACAAAACACTGAGGGGAAAGCACCAGGGTTCCAAAGGGGACTTGATAGGAGGGAAAGAGACTGGTCTGGTGGCTGACTCATTAACAAAATGGTCTGAATTCATGGGGAAGGGCTGGTTTGGGTGTAGCCAGTCTACCTGAGAAACAATTTCTAGTACGTGACTATTTGTCAAATAGCTGCAAACTTGAAGTTTGTGAATTGGTTCATATTTAAACTTGTCAAGGCATAAAGATGCAGTGAACAAGTGTCCAGAAGAATGGGTAAGATCAGTGTTTAAAAGTGATCCATGTAGCCAGAATGAAACAATGGTGTTAGTAGTAGGGTAGGGCAGCTTTGTAACTATTCTTTTCTATCTGGAGTTGGAGAGAAAGGACTGGTTTGTTTGGGCTTGTAAATGTTTGAGGTTGTTTTTTTTTTTTTATGACAATGTGTAACTATCTGTCTAAAGAAGCATGTGCAAATTTGAACAATTAGTTGAAAGTATGAAAGAAATGTGGTTTCATCTGTATCTTAAAGTGGAAGAGTGGGTCAGATGGACTACACTGAGTGGCGATACTTGTAGAGCAGTTAAATAAAGATACTGAGGAGGAAAACGGGTGCACAGTGAGAAGATTTAGAGGAGTTTAGGCTTGAAAATGTAGATTTAAGAGTTGTTACTGCAAAGAGAGTAGTTGAGCGTGTGTTTTCAGATGAGGCCATTAAGGTAAAACAAGTTAGGATTTGAACATGGTCCCAGGCTTGGAGACCACTATTTGGGTGGTTAGAAGGAAAGGGGGTGGGTCCATGAATGAGTGGTCAAAGAGGTGTAAGAAAGAATAACAATGAACTAACTCACAGAGGTCAAGCAAAGAAAGATTTCTCAAGAAAAGTTATGGTCAAAATTCAAATACCATAGAAAATCTAACTGAGCCCCAAACAAAAAAGGATACTGGCTTTTCTTACATGTACTTTATCCCTGCATCTTTCAGTTACATGAACTGTTAAACGCTTTCTGTTGCTTACATCAGTCTGAGTTGGGATTTTTGTTCATTTGAACCCACAAGAGCTCTAAATGATTTTGGTTGGATTGTTGCATAGACTTTGACTTCTCCCAAGATGATGACATACTTAGGTATACTGGGTCTAGGAAGTTGGATGCCTGCTGCAGAACAGAAGTGGTAAGCTTCACATGTAGGTACTGTATGTGAAGTGAAAGTGAAGTCGCTCAATCGTGTCTGACTCTCTGCCATCCCATAGACTGTAGCCTACCAGGCTCCTCAGTCCATGCAATTTTCCAGGCAAGAATACTGGAGTGGGGTGCCATTTCCTTCTCCAGGGGATCTTCCCAACCTGGGGATCAAACCCAGGTCTCCTACATTGCAGGCAGACGCTTTACCATCTGAGCCACCAGGGAAGCATATCGTTTACTAATATGCACTGCTGGCTTTTATACAGGACAAATGGGTCTCAGAAGTCAAGATTCCTTAACCACAACAGTAGATTTTTTTTTTAATTAATTAATTTATTTATTTTAAAATTTAACTTTACAATACTCTATTGGGTTTGCCATACATCGACATGAATCCACCACAGGTGTACACAAGCTCCCAATCCCGAATCCCCCTCCCACCTCCCACCCCACAACGTCTCTCTGGATCTTCCCTGTACACCAGCCCCAGGCATCCTGCATCCTGTATCAAACATAGACTGGTGATTCGTTTCTTACATAATAGTATATATGCTTCAATGCCATTCTCCCAGATCATCCCGCCCTCTCCTACTCCCTCTGAGGCCAAAAGTCCATTCTCTATGTCTGTGTCCTTTTGTTGTCTCTCATACAGGGTCATCATTACTATCTTTCTAAATTCCATATATATGTGTCAGTATGCTGTATTGGTGTTTTTCTTTCTGGCTTACTTCACTTGTTAGTGAATGTCATAGATGGTCTTTTTCCATGTATAGATTGACCCACATCAGACTATAAAACTGAGACCAGATTAGATGGAACTGAAACTGTTCTTCCTTTCAACACTCTGACTCCCCTGTAGAGGAATACCTTTTTGCAGCTGTATGCTGGATGAAATAGCTGGGTACAATCTTACTCAAGCTTCAAATGGTTCTGAGAGTTCTCTACTTTCTTACAAAACTTTAAAATAATAGCAATCTTCAAAATGCTAATATAAACCTCTAGACTCCTTCTGATCCTTTGGGAGCTGTGTGCAAATGTTATGCTAACATGCTCTGATACAGCTGAGAAAACACATCAAATTTGCTAGTGAGCCACATTATTGACAGAGCTCTGGGAATCCGACCCCATGAGCCTCAGAAGTTAGAAATCACAGCAAAGCTTATGCTGAAAAATAAAGTTCTTTGACTTTGGCCCTCACTTTTAATTATAATGCCCTAAAAGTTACAATTCTATTCTGTTTTCTCACCAGGCATTTAGAAAATGGGATTGCAGCATCTTGCTTTTAAAGAGCATGGCTGCATCAAAACATAATGTGTCTCTACCTCCTGTGGAACTACCCAGTAATTCAAAAGCACATTTCATCTAAGTTGTCTAGACTGTCATGGTCACTGGAAAATTTAAAATAAAAATGTTCAGTTCTTAGTGTGCTGTATAACAAAGGGATAGGAATCTTCTGAAAAACTGTAGTTTTAAAAGTGCAGGCTACCATTCCACTCTGCAGACAAAACAAACCTAAGAGCGCTTGCTATGACTTTATCCAGGAGCTTTTAAAGATTTAGAGTTAAAATGATACACCTCTTCCAGAAATGGAGATGTGGGATCCATATCCAGAGCATGTACCATCTGTCTTGTCTTCCACAGAGAATTGTTGGGTCACATAAAATCCTACTGGAATAAATCTCTTGGTTTGTCCAAACTGTCTGGTTTCAATGGGATTTGGGGACAATTACTGCACAGCTAGAAATCACATTCGAACACTGTTAAGGCCAGAAATAGTATTTATATCAGCTTCTCTGTAGTTCAATCACTGAGAAAAGAATTTGGGGCTTAGTTCATTTTGGAAGAAGCTATGCCCAGTCAACCTGGGACTGACTGCAACTTTGGAAGAAAAAGAGCAGGGTTCATATCTTAGCTCTATCAATTTCTAATAAGTTTTTAAATTCTCTGGGCCGTAGTTTCTCTAGCTGTATAATAGTAGTACCTATCATAGAAGATGGAGAAGGCAATGGCATCCCACTCCAGTACTCTTGCCTGGAAACTCCCATGGATGGAGGAGCCTGGTAGGCTGCAGTCCATGGGGTCGCTGAGTCAGACACGACTGAGCGACTTCACTTTCACTTTTCACTTTCATGCATTGGAGAAAGAAATAGCAACCCACTCCAGTGTTCTTGCCTGGAGAATCCCAGGGATGATGGAGCCCAATGGGCTGCCGACTGTGGGGTCGCACAGAGTCGAACACGACTGAAGCGACTTAGCAGCAGCAGCAGCATCATAGAAGATGCTCTTAGAAGATAGTGATGAGGATTAAATTGAATCATATATTCAAACCTGAGAGCTGGTATCAAACACGTAACAAATACACATAAATGGGAGCTAGGGAATACTGGTGTGACAGCAAGTATAGTACTTCCAGCTATTTAACATTAAGCTTCTGATTATTTGGGGGACGCTATTTGGTTTAATCTTGAATTTAGTATTGGATAAGATTTTGCTTAGCAGGTACAGAGGGGAAAGAAAATTTGGAAGGTAATTCCTTCTTACTTTTGCCCTGATTTTGAAATCAGGACACTAATTCCATTCAACTAGATTGAAAAGATATTTATTATCTGGCTTCCTATTTTCTAGGCTCTAGGATATATTAGGTTGGTACAAACTTAACTGTGGTTTCAGACTGTGAAATTTAAATCATTATAACTAGGCTCAAACACATCTTCATTAATCAAAATAGGAATCATTACAATCAACTGTGAGAACTACACATTAAAATGATGTATAACATAATCTCATTTATTTAAGAATGTATTCCAATATCAAACAGCAAATTTCAACAATGCAAAGCTACAATTACTTTTGCACCAACCTGATAGTTTGGGGATATAGGAATTAGCAAGCTAGATATCACCTTTGGCCCTATAGAACTTGATATCTATCATGGGACATGAATATTAACCAAGTAATTAGACAAATAATTATGCACAGCTATAATAAAATGCTATCAAGGGAAAATGCAGCATGCTTGGAGAGTACAGAACAGAAGAAATCTAACCCAAATCATTGCGTTTCACTCCCCGAAGAAAGATTTATCCCCATTGGAAATGTTTTTGCTCAATATGCTTTCCAAAATGTTGCTGTTTTCTCCTTAGTTGGGGAACTAGTTGCTTGCAGTGTTTTGATGACCCTGTATTGCTTGTCTTTGTATTCCCAGTACTTAATAAAAGTGCCTTTATACTGTATTGTTTTAATTCTACCTAGTGCAACTTTCCCACTGGGTACTGTCCTCTACCCCAAACGGTAAGTTCTATCCTTTCACTTAAGGAAGAGAAGTTCAACTCAACTATCTTTTGTCTACACCTTAGGACCCATTCAATTATCCCTAGTCCTCTTATCAGGGCACTGAAAGAGCTAAAATCTTTTCAAAATTTGCCAAACTGAATATCCTATGGCTGTTTCAGAGGACTCTTGTCTCCTCTAGGAATGGTAAACCAAAATAAGAATAAGGGATGGTAGAAGGATAAAAGGGAAGGGAGAGATAGGCTCCAGGTTATTGACAATTTTGATCTCCATAATTCTCATTTAATATTGCATTTCCTTCACACCAAAATCATTGCTGGTAAGTTTCTTGAGCAAAGAAAAATGAGTCATAGAAAAATAGGGTTGGAAGAAACCTTCAAGTTTATCAACTAGGATTTGGGCATGTGACAAAAAATAAACAAATGAAATTGGTTTAAACCCAATAAAATAATATATTGATTGACTCAAATGAGCAAAAAATGAAAGGGCCTGCTTAATTATATGTAGCCTAATCAAAAGTTTATAATCTGGCTAATTTCCATCTCTTATCTATACAGTGAAACTGTGGAAGATATATACACTGACTGCTTAGTCAGTCCTAAAGGAAATCAGTCCTGAATATTCATTGGAAAGACTGATGCTGAAGCTGAAGCTCCAATAGTTTGGCCACCTGATGCGAAGAACTGACTTATTGGAAAAGACCTTGATGCTGGGAAAGATTGAAGGCAGGAGGAGAAAGGGATGACAGAGGGTGAGATGGTTGGATGGCATTACTGACTAAATGGACACGAGTTTGAGCAAGCTTTGGGAGTTGGTGATGGACAGGGAAGCTTGGCGTGCTGCAGTCCATGGAGTTGCAAAGAGTCGGATATGACTAAGTGACTGAATTGAATTGAATACATAGTGTTTGCGTTCAGTCTAGATTGGAAACTATATAAGAAGTGGGTTAGCTTAGGCATTCATTTTTTTCTGGCGTGGACCATGGCTGGGGCAGCGCACACCTTGAGGTGGCAGCTATCCTGAACATGATATATACAACTTGGTTCTGGAATGAGCGCTTACCCAATTTAGCAGTTTTCCACATTGTTAAGTGCCGTTCTCACAACGAGAGCAAAGGCATTGTGATTCTAAAGACTAGAAATTTTTTTGGAAGTTCAGCCTAGAGCCTGCTTCTCTGGATTTTCACTGATTTTCTAAACCACTTTACACTTGGTAGATATAAATAAAGACCAAATCAAAACTCTAGAGGTAGAAAAAAATAAAACACACAGAAAGGGATTAATGGGATATTGGACATTGTGCCTGGCTTTTTTCAGTTAGCACATCTCTGAGGTTTATCCACATGTAGCATATATTAATACTTCAGTTCTTTTTATGACTGAATACACTATTCTGTTTCATGGATATAGTACATCTTGTCTATCCATTCATCTACTGATGGACATTTGCAGTATTTCTACCATTTTGCTATTGTGAATAGTGCTTTTATGAGCTCCTGTGTACAGGTATCTGCTTGAATCAGTTCAGTTCAGTTCAGTCACTCAGTCGTGTCCGACTCTTTGCATCCCCATGAATCACAGCACGCCAGGCCTCCCTGTCCATCACCAACTCCTGAAGTTCACTCAGACTCACGTCCATCAAGTCAGTGATGCCATCCAGCCATCTCATCCTCTGTCGTCCCCTTCTCCTCCTGCCCCCAATCCCTCCCAGCATCAGAGTCTTTTCCAGTGAGTCAACACTTCTCACAAGGTGGCCAAAGTACTGGAATACTTGTTTACAATTCTTTGGGATATATACCTTGGAGTGGGACTGCTGGGTTATATGGTAATTCTATGTTAAAATTGTTTAGGAAGCACTGAACTATTAGTCACAGTGAATGATTCATTTTACATTCCACCAGCAGCATATACAAAGTTTCTCTTTCTCGATATCCTTGCCAACTCTTACTATTTTCTGCTTTTCTGATTATAGTCATCCTAAAGGGTGTAAAGTACACCTCACAGGTCCCTTCAAAGGCAGTTTCTATTGTCTGATTTGTTTTTTCATCTATATGGGTCATTTTCTTTTTTGCATGCTTAGTAATTTTTGGTTGAAAACTGTATTTTAGATAATATATTTTAACAGCTCTGTATATTAACCACTATTCCTTGGTTTGTTCTTTTATTTGATTATTTGTTTAAGAACTTGGCTGAACTAATTTTGCCAAGTTTATTCCCCCTGCAGTTTGCTGCCTCTAATATCTATATTTATATTTTTTCCCCTTGATGTTATCTTTTAGCTTGGCTACTTGGGATTCATCTCTGGTCAGCATAAGCTACTCCTTGCTCAAAGACTGTGCTTAAGATCTGTTAACCAGTTATATCTTTGCCCTTTATCACAGGATTCACGTGCAGCTTGAAGGTAGCTATCAAAGTTCAGGGCATTTATGGATTTTGCTGCATATTCAGCTAAGAACTAGGAAATTGCAGATTCCTTCTCTGATTGCTTCCAAGAAGATGCAGCCTTGGGTATGCACATAATCTTTAAGATGTTCAGGGAAGATTGTGATTTCAGTTTGAAGTCTCGCTTCTAGGAGTCTCCCCTGGGTCGGAGAAGCTTTTTGTTCAATGTTCGGTCAGTGGGATTCTTTGTGTCAGAGTTTATGCCAGTGAGGTTTTTACCCTGTTGATGGGTTTGTGAATGGTTTGAAGAATGCTTTGAAGTCTGTCTCACATCCTGTTCAGATTACTTCTTTGTTATATCAGCCTAGTTCATGCACACAGCCTTTTGGAACTCATGATTGACTGTGATCCCAGGAGGACTCCTCCTGGTTCTCTCTATTAAACTTCACACAGCTCTGCCGTTCTGCCTGTATCATAGGGCTATTAACTGCGCTTAGTTGCTTTCCACCAAGATCTCCAATGTTTTCGAAAAATCCCTAAGCCTTGGGTTCCCCAGGCTCTGTTTCAAACAAACAAACACCAGCAGGAACTTCCTGTGGGGTATAGAGTTTGTGCAAGATCCTCGGCCTGAGTTTGAGCTGCTCCTGGCCTTGCAGGTGGGCAGAGGGCCCCATTCTCAGGAAGGCAATCACCATGTTTAGGCAGAGAGCATGAGGACCATGAACTGCTCAAATTCTCAAAGGTCCCATTTCCAGTGAATGATGATGTGTTCCAGTCATTTCACTTATATTTCAAATATTCAGGGAAAACTTCCTCATTATCTTGTGGAAAACCTTAATGTGAAGACCACTGTTTGATTCGCAATAGATTTAGGGAGCCAGCAAACTGATTGAGTGCTAATTTCATTAGAGCATGGACTGAAGAAGAGAGGACTAACAGCAGGATGCACTGCACCATTAAATATCAAACTGCTATCCAATCAGGTGTTATTAACAGTGTGTTATTTCCAGATATGATACCAAGTATCAAGTAGTCACAGCATCTTTCTAAATCTAAAGCGTATGATTACCCTCGATTGTACTCTTGTTCATAATTGTAATTCTGCACTAAGCTTGAAAAAATCCATTCTGGACTTGAAACTGTCTCTTGGTAACCTGGGGGGTTTTGCAGGCACATCCATGAAGACGCACACTTTGGTCAACAGCTCGTGGACGTCACTGTAAAGTAGTTCTCCTAGCCTCACTGAGCTAGATTAGGTGGCAAAATACAGGGCAGGCAAGGTTGCTTACCAGTTAGCTCTGCAGAGATCATCTGGTCAAACGAGAAATACTCTCTTTCGACAATGCCTGCCATTCATTCATTCATGCATTCTATAAAGTCTCATTCTACAGGTCAAAATGATTTACAAGCAACATTAATAAGTGAATGAGGAGTGAAGAGGGCTGGGGGAGATGTGTTCCACGTGGCAGAGGCAGTAATTCAGAGGATTAGGGTGGAAGAGAACATGGTTGATTCAATAAGCTATAAGTAAGGTTTGTTTCCTAAAAAAAGTGGCAGAACGTAATCTATAAAATATGAGATAAAACTGTTAAACATATAAACTGTGAGTAAAAGCAGACAACTATTCAGTAATGTTATTTTGTGGTTACCCCACAAAATGGGAGAGACATTTTCTCGCTTAATTCAACCTACCTCCAACACAAACAAAACAAAGAAAAATAAATAAAACATTTCATTTTTCAACCAAAGTTAGAGGGGCCCAGAGTAGAAAGTTCTCAGAAGTCAGACACTGAGCTGCTATAAAGAGGGTCTGGCACAGACCTGAGAGCCATGGTGCTCTAAAGAGAGGTGGGCCACTGCCAGGCCAAAGCAATGCCAGCCAAATATACACGCTTTTCTAGAACCAAACAAATAATCACACAAAAATACGCTAGACACTATAGCGACTGTTATGAGGGTGGGATTAGAGTTGGCAGATAAGTCAAAATAACAGTAAAATAAAATAAAGTTAAAGTGAGCCCTGGTACGAACAATGGTGATGACGCTCCATGAATTTAACAATTAATTCAATTCTGTGTAGTTGGGTCCAAACATATTAATATAAAACATGAGATTAGGTAGCAAAATACAGAGCAGGCAAGGTTGCTTACCAGTTAGCTCTGCATAGATCATCTGGTCAAACGAGAAATACTCTCTTTCGACAATGCCTGCCATTCATCCATTCATATATTCTATAAAGTCTCATTCTACAGGTCAAAATGATTTACAAGCAACATTAATAAGTGAATGAGGAGTGAAGAGGGCTGGGGGAGACGTGTTCCACGTGGCAGAGGCAGTAATTCAGAGGATTAGGGTGGAAGAGAACATGGTTGATTCAATAAGCTATAAGTAAGGTTTGTTTCCTAAAAAAAGTGGCATTATAAAATGAAACTTGTCACCCAGAAAAGACAAAGAGAGGAAGGTTTCCTTGTAGCTACACCTGGCTGAATAATTCATCTTGTTATGAATACGGTAGAACTAAAAGTTAACACCAGAGCAACTTCCCATAGTACTAATAATTTGTTTACTGTGTGTTTTTATTTAATATTAGCTCATTTAAAAAATACAGAAGGTTAAAATCCTGGTAGTTTTAATCATTCCCAATTAATCCTTTCATTCTCTAAAGGAATGAAATTAAAACTCTCCAGGTAACTATGTCAGTTTTTAAAATCTGACTTTTCATTTCAACGAAGTTAATCTGACTGAATTAAAATATTGGTGCCAGTTATTACATGAAACCTTGGCTAAGTTATTTAAGATCTTTATTTCTTGGTTTCCTCATTTGCAAAGTGGGAATAATGAATAGGAAATAGTTCTTACATCATCAAGTTGTTACGTAAAATAAATAAGAAATCATATGGAAGCCATTTAAAGTGGTGTCCAGCACATTGAAAACATTTAAACTCAGATAATAATGTTAATATTTACTAGTATTGCTTTATATCTTCTTGAAATGGTATCAAGACTAGAGTGGACTGATGAAATAATGAGGACTTATGACTGCTGCCTTGAGGAATTTATCCCTGTCTGTGCATTACAGATTGCCTTTATCTTTTTTGTTGTTGTTCTATTCTTATTAATTTATTTTGGAGGATAATTCCTCCACAAAGTTGCATCAGTTTCGGCTATACAACAATGTGAATCAGTCACATATATATAAATAGTCTCTCCCTCTTGAGCCTCCCCTCCTGTGCTCCCCTCCACCTTCCCTCAATCTCTGTGTCATCACAGAGTGCCAGGCTGGGCTCTACAGGTTGTCTCTTAAATGGATTACATTTCATATCAGTCTCCAAATATTCTCTGCTTCTGCTGCTGCCGCTAAGTCGCTTCAGTCGTGTCCGACTCTGTGTGACCCCATAGATGGCAGCCCACTAGGCTTCTCCATTCCTGGGATTCTCCAGGCAAGAATACTGGAGTGGGTTGCCCTTTCTTTCTCCAAAATATTTTCTAAAACATAAAAAACCATTGAGTCAATAATTTTGGAAAGTGCTTAACATTGCCTGAACTAGCATTTACCAAATGTTTTTGACCACAAGCCATTTTGTTTTTGTGTGTGTGTATGCAGGGGAGGGTGTACCTGCTAACCTTTAGCTAGATGGCTACACTAAGGTGACCTCATTTCTAGAAAAATCTAGCTTAGCAGATAAGAACACAATCTCTGTTGAGTTCATATCCTGCCTCTGTCAGTTACTAATTTTTTGAGCCATGCCTATGCCTCAGTTTCTTCATATGCACTATGGAAATTATAACAGTGTTATCTCATTGGAGGTGGAGATGTATTAAAGAAGTAATATATTTTGTTTTTGTAAGTATTAAAAGAAGTAATATAGCTAAAAGGTATAAAGCAAAACCCATCAAACAGATTATGCTTAACACATATTTAGTATTATTTCTGTAAACTGAAATCTATATAAAATTTAAGGTGCATAAGATGAAAAACATCAAGAGGGAGGGATATATATATATATAAACAAGAATCAGCTAGAAGTATAGCTGATTCACACTATTATAAAGGAATTATACCTTAAAAAAAAAAGTAAGAAAAAAGAGATGAAAAGTGAGTCATTTTTGTGCTTCACGATATGCTTCTGCCATTTAATCAGAGTCATTTTTGTGCTTCACAATATGCTTCTGCCATTTAATCAGAATATTATCATGTAGAAGTTTTCATTTCTGGTAGTGTATCAAGGCCTGCCCATTTACATTTAAAATGTCCTGGACCTTTATCATTGTTCAAAATATTAGTTTCAAATTCTGTGAATCACCTCTCCACATTTGTCCATTTTCCAGAAATGGATTTGCCAAACTTTCAGTCTCTCCTTTTCTATATTTTCATTCTCTCTAGCATGTAAGAACCAGAAAATAAAAGACTCCCTTCTTTTCATCTGTGTCAGGGTCAAGTTCATGGTAGGTGATACCAGATGGCAGCAGAAAGAGATGAGTTTCTAGGGACTATGGTTGTCATTTTTAAAAAATCGATTGTTCGTTGTACTTGGCCATTGCTCTTACTAAAAATATTGCACTCGCTCAGTGTTCTGAGTTTAGTGGGGCTGAACTTTGTCCACTGGGGCCATGCTTGATTGGGGTCAGTAGCTGTGACAGGATGAAAACAAAAAGAATTCTCCCTGTCTCTTGTCACTCTTCTTCATTCTCATCCCCGGTGTTGTCAAGAAATGAATCAAACAGATGTCAGATGCTATTGTTTCAGGCCTTCCTCCAAACTCTTGCCCTCTGACATACTCTCAGCACATAGCTTAGGAGTGGGAATGACGCCCTGTGTCTCCAGGGATTTTAGGAGCTTACCTGAACTGGAAGAAAGGGGACAGGAAGCTGAGTTTTCAGACCTATTTCTCACCATATAATAAACACGGCTTTTTCCTACCAACTGTCATATACTCCTTTCTCCATTTTTAAAACTCCGATTTAAATGCCATGTTTATGAAATAAAGCACTATTGCTAGAAACAAATCATACTTTTCACACTGTCTCATTTCTTCCTGTAAATTGAAGTAAGTATCCCAGATACTTGCTTTTCCAGTTGCTTTTGAAGTGAGAGGTGGACATGTAACAGAAGGCAATAGCTTGAGAGAATTGATAAGAATGATTTATTTTTATGAAATACAAGAGTGATATCCACAAAGATACCCTTTCTTTTTTTTGGTCCCTTTCATCTCCTCTTGACCTTAGAAGTCATAATATAGTCCTGCAATCATGAGGAGAGATTTACCAACGAGCTCAGAATGCAAAAGCAGATAGATGAAGGAGATTCTTGATTTCTAATGAGATTGTCAGGTTGTTGAACCAGACTGAATCTGCTGACCTTCAATTTTCTTATGTTGTAATACTTGCCAATATTATTTAGGTCACTATTAGTTGGATTCTACCCTTGCGTTCTCAATGAAATAGTATACAAGAGTCTTAGAATTTAATAAAAGTTGATTCTTCTCTATTAGCTTCAGGTCTGCAGGTTGTTGGAAGTAGGCCGATTGATGTAGGGGACTGAGTACTAGCTTTGCATCCAAACATACCCGATTTCAAACTCCAGATCTTCTGCTTGTAAGACATGTGCCTTTGGATTATTTACCTAACAGATCTGTGATTCCATTTTGTCATCTTTACTCTGGGGATAGTGGGAGATAAAAGGATTATGAAGAGGATTAAATGGCAATGTGTAGAAAATTGCTGGTGCATAATAGAAACTCAACAAATTTGTCCCATCTTTCTCACCAGCCTGCACCTAAATTTAAATTCAAGAGAAGATTTGGGTGGTGTTATGGAATAGGTTTCAGGCAAAATGTTTTAAGGCAAACAGGCTAGTGAATCTTTGGGGCTTCTCAGGTGGCTCAGTGGTAAAGAATCCACCTGCAATGCAGGAGATGTGGGTTCAATCCCTGAGTTAAGGAGATTCCCCTGGAGAAGGAAATGGTGATCCACTCTAGTGTTCTTGCCTGGGAAACTCTATCAAGAGAGGAGCCTGGTGGGCTATATTTCATGGGGTCGCAAAAGAGTTGGACATGACTTAGTGACTAAACCACAACAGCAACATGGATTCATTTATCTCTAAAAAGACTTGGGAATAGCAAAAGTTCTAGTACAATGTATTCTGAGTTGGGGAGTTAGACTGGTACATGCTTGCAGAAGTTTTCAGCTCTTTGGGCATCTATTGCTCCTGTTCACAGGGGCCCCTGACAGTGTCCTCTGGACTGACAATGCTGCTCTTTGTCTTTGGTCCAGCAGAGGATTTCTCTTAAAGATCACACGGAAATTTTAACAGATGATGAGCTATCCACCTGCTAAGGATAACATGGCCTGCTCTGCCAGAACTCAGGAGTCTGTTTGGTTAGCCTCTTCCTCTCCCAAGCTGAGTCAGATATTCTTACCTACCATCTGGGAGGTATGCACTCATCTGTTCTAAGGCTGCATTCACTAGAAGCAGAGCCTGAGACAGGGACTCATGTATAAGTTATATATTAAGGAAATGTTCTCAGGAGAAACTGGTAAAGGATAGAGGAAGAATGACTCCAGAAAGAGTATAATTCTTGGCAAAGTACCAGCCTCAGCCTGATCCTGCAGAGTGCTCTGTAGCGTACTCTACACACTGAGGTTTCTCCAGCCTCAAGGCAAGGAAGCTGAACTTTTCTCTTCCCACAAGAGTCAGCCATTGGCTTATCCCAAATAAATACAGAATTCTCTTTATGTGTAACTATTCTACTAACTGCCAGGGAAATTAAAAAAAAAAATCTCAGCATTTATATCCCTCTCTCTTTGTCAGATTCCCTATCATTAATGTGTATGCTTCTTGAAGTTAAGGGCTCTTCCCTAGGAGCATTAGACTGGAGTAGCCAAGTCCACTTGAGACTGAGGTCCATCATTACTCAGTACCCTTGAACATTATGAAATTTATTTAGTCACAACAGTCATGATAAAAAGTTTTCTAGCATATTACAGTTTGAAAAATGCTTTGTAAAATATGATCTCATTTTAACTCATGTGTCAATACCGTGAGCTAGCATGAAGTACCTTTTTTATTTGCTATTTTGCATTTGAAAAACATGAAGCTGAACGGAGTTAATTTTGCTTAAGTCCACATAACTAGTGAGTGACAGTGTGTGGATTTTAACTCATCTTTTTTTTTTTTTTTCCTGTATGCCTACAATGAAGCTCCAATACTTTGGCTATCTGATGTGAAGAGCCGACCCATGAGAAAAGATCCTGATGCTGGGAAAGGCTGAAGGAAAGAGGATAAGGGGGCAGCAGAGTATGAGATGATTTGATAGTATCACTGACTCAATGGACATAAATTTGGGCAAACTCCAGGAGATAGTGGAGGACAGAGGAGCCTGGCACGCTGCAGTCCACGGGGTCTCTACGAGTCAGGCATGACTTAAGGACTGAAAAACAATAATGAAAACAATACTGGTTAATTATTCAAGTTGCTACAATAATTAGTTTCTCTGTTTTGACCCTTATGAATTTAATAGTCTAAGTTTTTGTTCAAGTAGAAAAAGATTTGTAATATATATATCTAATATACTGACATCAAAATTTGTTTTGTAAAACACAATGATCTAACTTGGCATATATAGTTGACTCTTGAACAGCATGGGTTTGAACTGTTCTTGTCCACTTACAAGAAAATTATTTTCAACAAATATACACCAAAGTATAACATGATCTGCAGGTGGTTAAATCCTTTGATGTGGCATGGCAGACTCAAAAGGCCAACTGTAAAATTATATGCTGATTTTCAACTGTGCAGGGGTTGGTGTCCTTAACTCCCACATTGTTCAAGGGTCAATTATATATTATGTATTCAATTTTATGCAGATTCTATTCCCCACTACCTTTCTGATACAATTTTTAGAATTTTCTCTACTTTTTGGCTTTGAACAGTCTCTAAAAATTGTCTTCTTCTTTATCTTATGATCCCATATGGATCTCCATATCATCCACGTGTTGCTCTTTCCCCCCAGGAAGGAAAGCAATTTGCTAAATAAATTCTCACTAGAAACAAAGAATCAGCTAGCAGAAGCGATTTAATTCAAGTGGCTAGGCATATTTGAACTCCAAAGCCATAGCATATCTCACAACATGATGCTTTCAGTAATTTCCCCAAAGACATGGTTTTCAGCATTCTTAGTAACTTATTATCATTATCTCACAAAATATGTATTAATACAAGGTATATATGAGGAAAACTACAAAATTATGGTGAATAAAATGAAGAGCTAACCAAGTAGATACTTCATTATCATCCATAGGAGAAAATAATGTCAAGTTGTCAGTTCTTCCCAATTTAATCTATTAGATTCAAACCAAACTCAGTTGAAATTCCAGCAAGTTATTTTGTGGATATTGCCGAACACATTTCAAAGTTTATATAGATTAGCAAAAGACCCAAAATAGCCAAAGCAACATTGCAGAGGAAAAATTGGAGGACTGACAATACTCAGCTTCAAGAATTATAAAGCTTCAATAATCAAGACAGTGTGTTACTGATGAAAGGATAGAGAACAGAATAGAGAACCCAGAAACAGATCCACATAAATACAGTCAGCTGAAACAAAGGCAATACAGTGGGTTAAAAGAACAGTCATTTCAACAAATAGTGCTGGAACATCTGGACATCCATATACAAAAAAAAAAAAAAAANCCTCTCCTTAACATTGAAATGGAAATTAGCTGGAAGAGGGGAAGATAATGTCCGAAGAGGATTCCAATCCTGTTTTCCACGTGGAGCCATCTGATGTCTTGCTGGGCCTGTCCACCTTCTTCCAGAACATGCAGATACTGAGGCAGGAATTAAGTTGGCTGCCACAGAAACCCCAACTCTAAGCTCTCAGGAAACCTTTGGAAGGTTGACTTAGTTTTCCATATTTTATGGAAGATGTATGTTCTCACGTGTGTGGTGATCGGACTCTGGGACACCACGGAAGTGTATCATTTCAAGGCCCCCGTGTGGTAGGTCTCCTCACTGCTGAGGTGGACCTGCTAACTCTTCCAGAGGAAGGGATCAGAGCCAGGACCTGAGTGGCTGTGGAAATTATGCCCTCCATCCCTTCAGCTGGGATGCACCTGGTCTGGGTGCTGGCCCAGGACTGACGCAGGGCCCATCTGACTGGGGTAGAATCCCCGGGAAAATGGCAAGGCCTTCTGCCCCCAGTCAAGAAGGATGTCAGGCACCCAGCTGCCTCAGTGGTTGTCTGAAAAACAAGGTCACATTGGCACCAGCCTCCAGAGGCATGGTTTCCTGTATAGGTCATTCTGGTCTTGGCTCTGTGCATCCAGGTGCTGGTCCCAGTGGCTGTTGCACTCTTTCTGCCTCTTCTCCTTCAGCCTTCCTCTAAGTGCTGACCAGATGTGGGTCTGGCCCTCAGCACTCAAAGGTTTGTGTGGGGACTTCACTGGTGATCCAGTGGCTAAGACTCCGAGCTCCCTATGCAGGGGGCCCAGGTTCGATTCCTGCTCAGGGAACTAGATCCCACATGCCACAACGAAGTGTTCACATGCTGCAACTAAAGGTCTCACGTGCCCCAAGGAAGACCCAGCACAGAAAAACAAATAAAAGAAAACAACAAACAAAGGCTTGTGTCCAGAAGGCTGGCCAGACTCTCAGAGGCTAGGCTTTCCCTCTCAGCTTCCAGGCTGAGATGTGACCCCTGCTGGTCACTCTTGAACTGGCCTAGTGGGGAGATCTGTCCTGGGCTGGGTATCTGGTGGCAGGGTCCGCTGGGTGTGTGTGCATTTGTTTAGTCACCAGACAACCAGGCACTCCTGAGTAAGCTCCATAGGCAGTGAAGCCACACTAGTGGGGCAGCCAAGGTACCCGCTGCTGAGGCGGCCTCAGGGGCATGATGGCACCACGGGCCCTCCAGGCCACAACCAGGAAGCTGAATCTGTGCTGCCCCGTGCTGGCTTCTCCCATTCCCTTGTCTCTGTTATTAAATCTTTGCTGGTTGGAGAGGAAAGCCCCCTCCTAGGTTTCCTCTGGGGTATTCCTTCTGGTAAATGGTCTACACCGAGGTGTGATGGTGGGTAGGAACCCCATACCTTCATTTACCCCATGGGCATTTTTTAACAGAGAAGAGCCTGAAGCCAGCAATGGCTTCACCAAAGTCCAGAACAAAGAGCCTGAGGAGGAGTGATCTTTAGACAGGGGCCGACCAAACACTGATGGTGGCAAATAACACTTGCTGCTCAGAGTGTCTACTGGTGCCAGGCATGTGCTCCTTTAATATCCTCTGCTAGCAAGCCCCTTGTCCTGTCTGATTTCTGATTCCCGGGAGCTGTGGTCTTGGGCAAGCCACTTAACCTCTGCGAGCCTTGGGTTTACAGGTAAGAATACTGGCCTCGTGGAGATCTTGGGATGATTATATTTGCATGTTACTTATTAGGCTCCTGGTCCTGTGATCAGCCCATATTAAACCCTCCATAACTGATAGCTCTTTCATCATATCCATCTCCTTCTCTGTAAAATGAGTATGATTTTGTGAAGTCAAGTGAGAACATGTAGGTTAAGATGCTTTGCCAGTGTTAAGGGTTGAGTGCAAAGTATTTTTGTTACTGATTTTATTTTGTTATTGTTGCCCTAGGAGGTTCCAGGCAGCCCTCTTCCCTTGGTGCTAATCCAGCCCAAACCTCCCTGGGGTAGAGCATTTCTTCCACCTTCCAGGTCTGGCTCTACCGCAGTGCAATCCCATGTCACTCCCTCCAGAATCATGGAATTGTCCACGCATTGGCCTTTGACTCCCCAGATGGTGTCTCATCAGATAAACCACAGAGATCAGCCACATCTGAAGGTTATTTATTACTGAAGGTCTGAGATAACTCTTACCAGAGCTCCTTTGGGGTTTTGTCAGAACAAAAGAATGAGAGTGGGCCATATCTTCCAGTTTCCCAAGAGCCAGCCTTTGGAAAACACTGTCTTCTCATGATTGCTCTTCCTTTCTGTTCTCGCCAAGCTTTTTTTTTTTTTTTTAAACTTTTTATTTTACAATGGAGTATAGCCAGTTAACAATGGCTTCAGGTGAACAGTGAAGGAACTCAGTCACACGTATACATGTGTCCCTTCTTCTCCAAACTTCCTTCCCATCCAGGCTGCCACATAACATTGAGCGAATTTCCCTGTGCTATACAGTTAACTCTCCAAGCTTTTATGTACCATCCTTTCTGAGTATTCATGGTAGCAGACTATTTTGCTGTCCTTCTCTTCTCATTTCATTTAGTTTGCTGGGTAACTCTTCTGATTTTTGCGGGCCCTACTCAAATGCATTGAGGTACAAAGAAAAAAGTTTAGAATTTAATATCAGAAAACTCAATGTTGACCCTTATGAGCTGAGTGATTTTGGGAAAATCACCTAACTCCTTTGTGCCTCTGTTTTCTTTATTGGGTAAAGTGGAATGATAGTCAAAGGAGATAATAGGTATTAAACAGTCTTGTGAACAGTAAATGCCATACAAACCTGGTTACAAGTCTCAGGACTCAGTGCTATTATTCCTAGATACTCAATAAAAGGGAGGAAGAGAAAAGTCAGCACTTACTTAGAAGCTACCAAGTGCCAGGTGCTTTTACATATCCTATTCATTTAATACATTTTATTGTCTGCTTTATTGAAATGAGAAAAACCTAGGCTTAGTTAAATGGTTTTGTTCAGCATCATACAGTTGGTACTCAAAGGATATGAATCTATGTGACCCCTGAAGAAGGATATTTCTGCTTGTGGTCAGCTGAAGAAGAGCCCCAGATGGTCTTAAGGGTCCTAATCCCCAGAAGGTGAGTGTCACTTTGTATGGCAAAAAGGGACTTTGCAGATATGAGTTAATCATAGATTTTAAGATGGGGCAAATATTCCGGATTACCCAGGTGGGGCAGAGTGTGGACAAAGAATGTTGCCTGCCATATCAGACAACAAAGGATGCCGTGACCATCAAGCCATCAGTCACTCCAGCCACTCCTAACCGTACACTTTGAGGGGATGCAGGAGGAAGACAGATTACTGGCTGTAGATAGTTAAAGTAGATAGTTAAAGAGTATCAAAGGAGGGATTTCACGGAGCCCAAACTCTTGCCTCTTCCCATACACAGAAAATTCATTAACTTACAGTAGCTGGTTTTCTTTATTTAACAACAATCTTTTGATGTTCTGACTACCTGAATTATTTTGCAAAAGCTCCTATATATCCTGGTTCCTCACCTCTTTGGAGCAGTCTCTACTGTCTTCTGGGTTTACGTCCTCTGCCACATAAAACATAATTCTCAGCTATTAGGTTGTGCTTTTCTCCTCCCACTCCCNAGGAAATGGTTGTGAGCCAAGGAATGCAGGAAATGCAACTCTAGAAGTTGGAAAAGCTAAGAAAGGGATTCTCCCCTAGAACCTGTAGAAGGAACCAAATCTCCTGACATGTTGGCTTTACTGAAACCGATTCTTAACTTCTGGCCTTCCGAATTGTAAGAGAATAAATTTGTTTTAAGCCATCAAGTTTGCAATAATCTGTTAGAGCGGCCATAGGAAACTAGCCCACTGCTAAATCCTTCCATGTCCTCAGCTCACCAGTTTCTTTGTTGCCCTAAAGGATAGCTTTTCCTGGTGTCTCAGTGGTGAAGAATTTTCCTTCAATTCAGGAGTCGTGGGTTCCATCTCTGGGTCAAAAAGATCCCCTGGAGGAGGGCAGGGCAACCCACTCCAGTATTTTTGCCTGCAGAATCCCATGGACAGAGGAGCCTGGCAGACTGCAGTCCATAGGGTCACAAAGAGTCAGACACTGCTGAAGTGACTGAGCATGCGTGCACACATAGCTTTCCCCCAAATTCTCTATGCCCTGGGGCATCAGGCAGTCATCCCTCCTGGTTAAAGCAATTGACAAATGACAACTGACAACTGACAAATCTTTAATATATACCTATTAGGAGACAACCCTGTGAAAGATTGCCCCAAGGTGGTCCTCAAGGAGCCCATTAGTATCTGTGGTGCAATCCTAGAACTCAGCACCTCAGGACAATATACACTTTCTTAACCTCACACAGTTTCTGTGGGTCAAGAATCTACTTGCTCTTTGGCAAGTAAGTCATTCTGGCTCAGGGTCTCTCATGAGGCTGCAGTCAAAATGTCAGCTGGATCACAGTTATCTGAAGGCTTGACTAGAGCTGGAGGCTCTGCCTTCTATATGGAAAAAGGTTTATAATTTAGTATCAGGAAATTCTATTCTGAAATTTCTCCCATTCTCTAGTAAATGATTCTGAGTTGTGGGCAGACCTCAGTTTCTTGCTTATTATTGGCCCGAGGCCTCACTCACTCACTCACTACATGGGCCTGTCCCTAGGTCACCCGAGTGTCTTCATGTCATAGCAGCTACTTCCCGTAGAGAGAGAGAGCGCACGCAAAGAGAAGCTGCTCGGCCTTTATGACCTAGTCTTGGAAGTTACAAGCCATCACGTGTTGTATTCTGTTTATCAGAAGGAAATTATTAAGTACAGTACATATTCAAGGGAAGGAGAATTAGGCTTCACTTTTTGAGGGAGAATTACCACAAGGATTTTATAGTGAGGTGAATGCCCTGAACGTACCCACACTGGAGGACAATTCAGGGTAACCTCCAGTTACAGGCAGAATTGGCCAAAAGTTCCTGTCCCTGGAGTGAGGACCAGGAAAATGAAGGTGTGGACTCCAGGGGTCAGCAAAGATCTCCAGGAGCCAGCCTTAAAAAGTGGTGTAACATTAAAAGATGAACTCTACCTCATTAAAAAATTATTAAATGCAAGTGGTGAACAATATAGACATTTTTTAAATGTCTGAAGAAATATCTAAAATGTAGAAGAATATAAAGAAGAAAAGTACAAAACATATGGGTAGAACAGGAGGAAGGGGTGCCTTCCTGATGGGACCATAGCCATGAGCAAAGGCAAGAAGATGGGGATAAAGATGCCACGTGCCTGTATTTTTTCAACAAAAGCAAAAGATATCTGTTATAGAGAAGGGGCTAGATTTTGTAAACAAACAAGCAAACAAAACTCAGAAATGACTGTACATTAGAGGGAGGCCAACTATGCCCAAGCCAGAGAAGCTAGACTATAATTCAGAAGGAGAAGGGCATGTATTTGAAGAGGATCCAGCCTGGAAATAAGTGTCCAGAAGTGGTGGTAACTCATAAGAAGGCACAGTGTGTGTTGATTCTGAGAGATTTGGGGAGAATGTACTTAGGGGGTCAGGTAGGGGAGCACCAGTGTGTGGTGGGGAGGGTGATATTGTATAAAAACAGTGCAGAATAAGTTGTGATAAAGAACCAAGAAAGTGCTGAAATCAGTACACCAAAGTCTATACATGACTAACTACTATGACTATACAAGACTATACAAATATATCAAGACTATACAACACAAAGAGAGCAACTGTTATTGGGGAAGAATTCTGGAGATGCTGGGACAATGGAGCTAGGAGATAAGCTTCTGATGAAAGATGGAAAAACAAACCATCTCTCATCCCTCATAGCTTTCCATCTATTTTATGTGGTATATCAGGCACTTTCTGTATATCACAATATACCAAGCTTTGTACATCTATTATCTAATTTCACCCTGAAAAAAATTCTGTAAATTATCATTATCATCTGTATCTGATAGGTAATGTGTTGGTTACTCATAATATAAAGGCCAGATTTGAACATATAAGGATTTATTCTTTCAGGTTAAAGAAGCTTAATCCAGGGCTGGTATGGAGGCTCCTCAGAGTTGGGACCCTGATGCTGGGAAAGATTGAGGGCAGGAGGAGAAGAGGGCAGCAGAGGATGAGATGGTTGGAGCACATCACTGACCCAATGGGCATGAGTCTGAGCAAACTCTGGGAGACAGTGAAGGATAGGGAAGCCTGGCATGTTGCAGTCCATGGGGTCGCAAAGAGTCAGACACGGCTTAGAGACTAAACAACGGCAACAACAGAGTTACCAGGGATCCAAGGTCCTCCATCCTTCTGTTTTGTCATTCTCAGTGCATTTCTTTTTCCCCTTGTACACCTCATGGTCCAAGATGGCTGCTTAAAATCTAGTCATCACACCTACATTCTGGGCAACAGAAAGGAAAGAAAGGTGGAAAGACAAAGAGCTTATTTCCTAGCCAAACTAGCTCTTTATAAGCAGCTTCTCTACAAGTTGCCCACAATATTTTTATTTCCATCTTGTGTTGTGTGATGCTTAGTCATTCAGTCGTGTCTGACTCTTTGTGACCCCATGGACTGTAGCCCACCAGGCTCCTCTGTCCATNAGGGATTGGGGGCAGGAGGAGAAGGGGACGACAGGGGATGAGATGGCTGGATGGCATCACTGAATGGATGGACACGAGTCTAAGTGAACTCTGGGAGTTGGTGATGGACAGGGAGGCCTGGTGTGCTGTGATTCATGGGGTTGCAAAGAGTCGGACACGACTGAGCGATTCAACTGAACTGAATATCAGTTTATGTTAGCAGTTACTCATTGGTTGGTATGCAGATTAGTTTTGAATGTGGTCAGGTATAAGGAGTTTGAAATAATACTAGGATTAGAAAATACTTCAGGAGTTTTGCAAGTTGCCTAAGCCATTTGATTGACCAAGTCTGACAATAAATTTAGCAATGAACAGAAGAATGCCTGATTTTGTTCAGCTGTCATTTAAAATTGTGTCGATACATACTAATATTTGATTTCACATTAAGGATAAGTTGGTTAAGATTGATTATTTTCCTTTTGGAATTGAGAAGAGAGGTTAGGTAATTTGCATCAAGTCTCATGGGTGGTTAAGTTCACAATCAAGATTTCTGAATCCAAATGCAGTGCTTTTTTTCTGTCTACTATACCGTCCCTTTACTCTAGCAAACATTTCTTTGCATGGAGAAAGGAAATAATTCCTTTCCTACTCAGGTTTATATGCTTTTTTAACCTTATTCTAGCTGCCAGGTTTNAAGATTTCTGAATCCAAATGCAGTGCTTTTTTTCTGTCTACTATACCGTCCCTTTACTCTAGCAAACATTTCTTTGCATGGAGAAAGGAAATAATTCCTTTCCTACTCAGGTTTATATGCTTTTTTAACCTTATTCTAGCTGCCAGGTTTTTTTCTGTTTGTTTGTTTGTTTTTTTCCAGATTTTTATTTGGATGGCATACTTATGGTCCTACATTGGTATATTATAGAGAAGTATGCATATTGCCTCATATATATATATATTATATACATATACATACATATATATATATAATATACATATACATACATACATATATATATATATATCAGATGGTAATCCCTGAAAATTGCTTTTGGCTAAAAAGTTCATTATAAATGTAAGATACCATTAGTACAATGTGGAAATATTCAATGGTTAATAACCATTTAAAGTATTCTCTCTCCTTCATGAAGCAGCTATTATCCATAAGCTATAAGATATTTTCTGGTGGATCAGATGATAAAGAATCCACCTACAGTACCAGAGACCTGGGTTTGATCTCTCAGTTGGGAAGATCCCCTGGAGGAGGTTATGGCAATCCACTCCTTTATTCTTTTTTTTTTTTAAATTTATTTATTTTTTAATTTGACTTTACAATACTCTTGGGTTTGCCATACATCGACATGAATCCACCACAGGTGTACACAAGCTCCCAATCCTGAACACTCTTTATTCTTGTCTGGAGAATCCCCAAGGATAGAGGATTCTGGCAGGCTATAGTCCACAGGGTCGCAAAGAGTTGGACACAACTGAGCAACAAAGCACGGCACAGTACAACATAAGATTTTCAAATAGTAGCTACTCCACTTGGTTTCACATTGCAGAGGAAAGCCCTTCTCATTCAAATATTTTGGTATATTAGGAAACAAAGGGCTCTGGTTTAGGCAAAAGGCCAGAAAAATAGGATTAATTATTTTTCAATAGTTGGATTTCTGTTATGGGATCTGAGAGTTGATATAGTACAGACCTTGTTCATTACTTTAAAAGTTGCAAATAGAATGGCAGTCATGTTTACTTGAAGTCACTTTTACAATTAAAAAGACAAACTTCCCCCAAATGTGTGTGATTCAGAGTATTTGGAAACCACAATATGAAATTATTCATTATTAAATTACCAGGGCTTAAAATAGAAACTGATTACTGTGTAAATTGAAAGAGATAAAATTGCATTTCCTTGAAAAATATATAGCAGATCCATTAATGTAGGACCTCTCATTAGTGTATTTCTATTGCACCTCCTTTAGCATTCACAGCATTATTTAACTCTCAGTAAGAATGTAGACTATTATTTGAGAGAGGGTGAGTGTAAAGTTTGGTGGGCATAGATATCCTTGTAAAAATCTCAGCTTTCTATTTAAAAGTAGTGTGAGGTGACACAAGTTATTGAATCTCTGAGCCACAATTTGATAATTTTTGTTAAAGAAAAATAAGGTTAATGTTTAAGGGTTTAAAGCATGTATCAAAAATAAGGTTTAAAAACATGCATCAAAAATAAAATATAAGCTAATTACCTCTGATAAAAAGGACATTCAGTAAAGAGTGGACATTATTACATTCGTCAGTGCTGCCTAGTTGTACGACCTTTGAGAAACAAGAAACAAGGTTACATTTTCTGTTTCAATTTTCCTAACTGTTCAATAAAGTTGAAACAACACCCACCTCTTTTCTACCTTGAAAGAAAGAAAATATCAGACATAAGTTGCTGGTTGCTGGCTTGATGCCCAAACCCTTCACTTTAATTCTTTTGGGAATTAACAAACTTGATGTGAAAAGAAAAAAGAATTTTTNTACATATATCTATAAATAACACATGGCATGTTGCTCTCTGAAACATGATTTTGTAGTTCATATTCATGTGTTTCTGAATTCAATTTGTGTTAGTTGTCCTAGTACACTCATCTTAACTTTTATATAACATGTTATTTGAATGTATTATAGTCTACCCATCACTATTGGTGGACATTTGATTTATAGCCAATTTTTCACATTATAAACATTTTACACTTCAAAGACTGAAGTGAATATCTTAGTATGACTTCTGGTTAACATAAGGAATAACTTTTCTCTTAAAGATCTGAAAAATTAAACATGAGTTCTGGGTTGTGAGCATTTTCAGCATTCGTAGATGTTGCCAAAAAGACTAAGGGTATGGGAAGGTAGACCTTCTCATACTCTATTGTGAACAGTGAAAATTGAGGCTTTCTTATTCATGATAAAGAATTTGTAAAGTATATCAAAATTGAAAATGCATATAAGCTTTAGCTGAAAAATTCTATATCTGAAAATATATCTTCACAACATACTTGCTTATGTACACATACATGTATGTTTAGGACATTATTCAACATAACTCTTTTTCTGTAATAGTGAATAAACAGATGAATAAAATTCAATGTTTTTTTAAAGCATTTTTACAAGAAGGACTGAAAATAAATTTGAAGTCTAAAATTCAAACCTCCCTATACACACATACACACACTGAGCAGTAGAAAAAAATAGTAGGTTTTGTGTCTGGTATTCTCTAATTTCAACTGTCTCGTTAATTTGCTCAAGTCTTTAGCTAAATGTCAGGAATTTAAACCACCTCCCTTTACCCGTTCTTGCTCATGATGATCTGTGTGGTATCTATGGGACTTGCATGTCCTCTTGGTAGCTCAGGGGAGGGAGTTCTGGGCATGTGTACACCTTTGGTGCTACCATCTACCACAGTGATGGTCTGTGTATCCTGCAAGCAGAATTCAAGGATTTGTCCCTGTTTATTTGATTGATCTTAATGAAGANCCTATGCAATAGGTTCAAAGCCTCACTTCATTCCATGACAACTCTCCAAAGTCTTACAGTTAGTAAGCAGTAAAGGTAAATTAAAAATAAAATCCATCCTGATTGTATCTTTCAACTTGCGTTTAGATAACATCATTTAATTATTGATATGGTTGGATTTACATTTACCATGTTGTTCGTTTCCTATTGTTCCTTCTATTTTTGGTTCTCTTATTTTTAAATTATTTCTTTTGGATTACTATTATTATTATCATTATTATTTTAGCATTCCACTTTATCAGCCTTTTCACTATTTCCATTGTATTATTTTTTTAGTAGTTGCTCTAAATATTCAAAATTCATATGTACCCATTCGTAGTATAGAGTTAATATTTTACCACCTCAAGTAAAATGAAAAAATACTAGATCCATATAGGTCTCTTTATGTTTTAATTGTGGANATTTCCATTGTATTATTTTTTTAGTAGTTGCTCTAAATATTCAAAATTCATATGTACCCATTCGTAGTATAGAGTTAATATTTTACCACCTCAAGTAAAATGAAAAAATACTAGATCCATATAGGTCTCTTTATGTTTTAATTGTGGATATATCACCTCTGCATACATTGAAAGTCCTATCAAATCATGATATAATTTCCAGTTTCAACTTGATCATGGCATCTGGTCCTATCACTTCATGGCAAATAGAAAGGTAGTGGTAGTGGCAGATTTTATTTTCTTGAGCTCCAAAATCAGTGCAGACAGTGACTGCAGCCATGAAATTTCCTTCCTCCTTGAAAGGAAAGCTATGACAAGCCTAGACAGCTTATTCAAAAATAGAGACACTATTGTAATGACAAAAGCCTGTATCGTCAAATCCGTGGCTTTTCTAGTAGTCATGTATGGATGTGAGAGTTGGACCATAAAGAAGGCTGAGCACCGAAGAATTGGTGCTTTAGAATTGTGCAGCAGAAGACTCTTGAGGGTCCCTCGGACAGCTAGGAGATGGAACCAGTCAATCTTAAAGGAAATCAACCCTGAATATTCATTGGAAGTCTTGATGCTGAAGCTGAAGCTCCATACTTTGGCCATCTTATGCGAAGAGCTGACTCACTGGAAATGATCTTGATGCTAGGAAAGATTGATGGCAAAAGGAAAACGGGGCAACAGAGCATGAGATGGTTAGACAGCATCATCCACTCAGTTGACATGAGTCTGAGCAAACTCTGAGAGACAGTGAAGGACAAGGAAGCCCGGTGTGCTGCAGTCCATGGGGTCACAAAGAGTAGGGCATGACTTAGCTGCTGAACACAGCGATGACAACTGTCAGTACTTTAAAGAACTTATGAGGAGAAAAATATTCTTTTATTTTTAAAATGTATCTTGAGATATCTTTTTCCAGATTTACTTCCTTTAACAGTTCTTTATAGTAGGTCTGCTGGTTATGAATTCTCTGAGTTTTCTGTCATCTGAGAATATCTTTGTTTCATATTCATTTATAAAGAATATTTTTGCTGAAAATTGTGAGTTGACAGTTTTACCTTTTAGTGCTTTAAAATGCTGTTCCACTGTTTTCTGGCCTCCATGGTTTCTGATGAGAAATCCATCATATATTTTAAATAATTGGTTTTCCTATATATAATATTCTAGTATAGCTACTTTCAGTATCTTTTCTTTATTTCTGATTTTCAGTAATTTCATTGCTTTGTGTCTAGTCATGAATTTTCTATGAGTTTGTCTTCTTTAGGACTTTCTGAGGACTGTAGAAGAAGTTTGACTTCTTTAGGGCCTCCTGCCTTCTGTAAATCTATGTCTTTCACCAAATTTGGGGAGTTTTCAGTTACTTTCTCTTCAAACACCCTTTCTCCTCTCCTCATGGGGCACCAATGACCTTTTCATATTGTCTCACAAGTCTGTGATGTTCTCTTCTTTTGTTTGTTCAATTTTCTTTCTGTGTCTCAGATTGAGAAATTTCTATTGAGATCATCCATTGTGAATTTATTTTTTAATTCAGAATTTTTACTTTTCAGTTCTATACTTTTTATTTGGTTCTTTTTTATAATATTTACCTCTCTTCTGGGAACTTGCTTTCCATCTTTTACAAGTACACTTAACATCATGCAAGTTAATTCTAATAATTGCTTTAAAGACTTCAAAGCCTCTGACTGATAATTCCAAGATCTGGATCATCTGTAGGTTACTGTCTGATGATATTAGGTCTTTCCCCTTGAGATTAGGTCATATTTTCCTGCTTCTTTGTCTCTCAAGTAATTTTGGATTGCATCTTGGATGGTATAAATACTATATTTTGCATACTCTATAATGATTAAAACTCTCTAGAGAGGGTTGATTTATTTTTATTTGTTCTACTTCAGCTTAGATCAGTTAGGCTCAGATTGCAAGTGTTATCTTACCTTCTCTGGATGATGATTCATATTTCATCTTTTTCTCAAAACGCTTGTTATACAGTCCCATGTATGTGCAGTTTGGAGTATCCTGGGACGTCTGTGTGTTCATACACAGAATTATAAGATTTTCTTCTCTAGCTCTCTCCTCTCCAATTTTCCCTTCACATTCTCCAGTTCCAGGAAAGTGGTGTTTCAGGGTTTAGCTTCACATGCCGCCAGTGGAATACAACTCCATGTGTGGGGGCACGCTCAGGGCAAAGCTGTGAGAGGAAAGGGAAAGACAATACTCATCTTATCTTCAGATGGTTTTCATCTCATAGTGTTAATTTATCTTTGCAATCTGCTTCTTGTGATTTACTTTAGGGTCTTCGGAGAGTTGCTTTTCTTACTTGGTTCATAGGTTTTAGCTATAACCACTGAGAGAAAGACTTTCCCAGGCTTGCTGCATTTTGGAATGTCCTTACAATAAAGGTAGGGTTTGAACCCAAGATTATTTGATCATAAAGCTTTCATTTTTTCACATATCACAAGTCTATGCTTTTAAAATACACAGCTACCAAATTAGCCAGAAAATTATCCATGAAGGTTCAATAGCTTTCTCTACTTTTGTACACAGTGTTTCTGATGGTGTTAAGAAGGCAGAACCAACAGAGGCCAGCAGTTAGTTTATCTTTACAATAGAAACTAATTGCACAATGATTTGCTCACTTACTAAACAATTGGCTTCTCATGGATGACACCACCACTCTCCCACCCCTCACCCAAGCAGCATACAACTGTCCTGAGAATCCTTGGTTTGTTTGTGTTTTATGGCTATGATCAGAGGCCAGGAAGAACCTGAGGGGGGGGGAAAAAAAGAAAGGAAAAGGAGTGGAGTAATTGGAGAACCAAGTGCAAACAAACCCTTCCTTTCATATTTCATTCTGTAAAAGAAGCACAAGAAATGCAAACAAGTGAAGTAAGTTCCCCCAAGGGAAATGGATTTAATTATAGAACAATCCTGCCAAAACATCTGAAAAGTAACTAGTACAAGTACATTGAGCTTCAGACACACATACACATACACAAGGGACTTGAGAAGACAGATGAGCAAGCAAGAAAAAGGAGAGAGGGTCCTGTATATTTCTAATTTATAGTTTCAGGGGCAGTGCTCCATTTTGAGTATGAACATGTACTTTTGTGTGTTTGTATTTTTTTTTCCTCTTAAAATTCTATACAGAATAGTTCTGAACTGCACATATTTTACTGTTTCAATTAGCAAAGATTACTATTTGTTTTTCTTTCTTTCTAAGCACTGAGGCAGTAATTACACCCGTGATGAGAGAGTTTTGCAGGCCACTTTCTCATTTTGTAGGCAGTCCCTGAACAAAATACAATAATAAACCATTATGAAATAAAGTTGGCTCATTGGAGAAGACTGGCCTCTCCTAACAGGCCATTAAAGGTGGATTTTAGAAGAGGATCAGCAAGCAGCCATCATAAATGTATCATCAGGCAAATTAGCCAAACAATTACTACTCAATGGTGGGAGAAGTCCTTTCCGACAACTTCCCTAACACCACCATAATTGGAGAAATATCAGCTGCTACACAGCTGTGTAGCTTGTTATCTGAACAGGCGCTCAGCCCTGCTATGTGGGACCAGGTGTATTCTGTAGAGAGGTTTTCCATGAGGTTCAGAGGCACTGATGGGGTGTGAACATTTGTGGTATTGTGGATGTGTGTCCCTTACTTTCATGGCTCTCTGAAGTTTGTGACAGAAACACGGAAGAGGGTGTGGTTACAGAAGATTCAGAAGACTATGGTTACAGAAGATTCAGAAGCCAGCTTCTATGGTTTTGAGATCTGAATAAGATGAAGAATATTTTCACCACTAGGGCTTATCTTTCAGGGGTAAGATTTGGGCATGCATTTTTTAAAACTTGCAGATAAATAATAAATTTCATCTTTCCTCACAGTTTATAAAACACTTTCCCAAGCATCATTTCATCTGATCTTCACCACAATTTTGGGGGTGGATGATTATTATTCTCATTTTACACCCTGATGAGCTGAAGCTCTCAGAGGAATAAGAACCTCACCAAAGATTAAACAGTGAGTAAAATGAGAGAGTCAGGGATTTTGACCCTGCTCTTCTCATAATTAAAAACATACCTCTTAGTGTTGTCCCATCCACTGCTTGGCTTGTCTTGCAGGACCTGTGTGGGTCCTGTGTCCTTCACAGGCTGCCAGCTCCAGCCAATAAGGGATTGAATTGATCACCCTTCTCCTCCTGCACACACCCGGGACCTACCCTGGTCCTCGTGTTTGCATGTAGCAAATTCTTGATGAATCTAGGTTGATTGTGGTCTGGTAGGGAGAATGGAAATCAGGGGCCACCAACCTCTGGTACAGTGCTTGGTAACAATATATGGTGGGTGCTCCATGTTTAAGGAAAGAATGAATAAACATTGAGCAGCAGCCATGTGGGGCAAGTATCAAGTGTGGGGTGAGGGAGGGGAAATAAGAATAAAGATTGGCACTGGCAAGGGGTCTGTGGAACATGGACAGAATGACGCTCTGGGAGGGAGGGGCAGAAGCACATGATGAGGTCAAGCTTCAGGCCCTTCACCTTGGCCACAATGGGAAAACTGAGCAATGAATGATTCCTCTGACAAAAGGAGGTTGTTGGAGGACAGCCCCTCCATGCCCTGGTGTGACCACCTCCAGTCAAGGTGGAGCCCCTTGACTTTCAAGCCTAGAGGTCTTAAAAGTAATCTCAGATCAGCTCCTCTTCCATCCACTTCCTCTGTCCCCTATATCTTGATTATCTTGAGTGCTCACCTTGTCTGTAGGCATAGCAACAGATTCAAAAGCAAATGCCATCCCCAAACATATGGGCCACACAGACTCTATGAGAAGGCACCTGGGATTCAACTCATCCTTTCCTGTCTCTGTGGAGAGAAGTCTGCCTTCTCCATGTACACAAGTGATGCCTTAAATCCCTGAGCCACCTGAGCTTGGTAATTCTACTGGGAGTAAGACATTCAGAGGCCAAGAAATCCTTTCAACAGCTGCTTGAGCAGAGTTCTCATACAAAAAGAGAAATCATGGACTTAGCTACACATTATCAAACCAATGAGCACTGATTACAAATTGCTAATTTAATCAGGTTACCTTCAATATCACAGTAATCCAAGTCTTTGCCCCACCACTAATGCCAAAGAAGCTGAAGTTGAATGGTTCTGTGAAGACCTTCTAGAACTACACCAAAAATAGATGTCATTGTCATCATAAGGGACTGGAATGCAAAAGTAGGAAGTCAAGAGATACCTGGAGTAACAGTTAGGTTTGGCCTTAGAGTACAAAATGAATCAGGGCAAAAGCTAACAGAATTTTGCCAAGAGAACACATTGGTCATAGAAAACACCCTCTTCCAACAACACAAGAGATGACTGACTCTACACATGGACATCACCATATGGTCAATACCAAAGTCAGATTGATTACATTCTTTGTAACCAAAGATTGAGAAGCTTTACACAGTCAGCAAAAATAAGACCGGGTGCTGATGGTGGCTCAGATCATGAACTCATTATTGCAAAATTCAGACTTAGATTGAAGAATGTAGGGAAAATCACTAAACCATTTACATATGACCTAAATCATAATCCTTTATGATTATATAGTAGAAGTGACAAACAGATTCAAGGGATTAGATCTGATAGACAGAGTGCTCAAAGAATTATGGATGGAGGTTCATAACATTGTTCAGGAGGTGGTGATCAAAACCCTCCCCAAGAAAAAGAAATGCAAAATGGCAAAATGGTTGTCTGAGGAGGGCTTTCAAATAACTGAGAAAAGAAGAGAAGAAAAAGGCAAAGGAGAAAAGAAAAGATATACCCATTTGAATGCAGAGTTCCAGAGAATAGCAATGAGAGATAAGAAAGCCTTTTTAAGTGAACAATGACAAGAAGCAGAGGAAAACAATAGAATGATAAAGATGAGAAATCTCTCCAAGAAAATGAGAGATACCAAAGGAATATTTCATGCAAAAATAGGCACAATAAAGGGCAGAAATGGTATGGACCTAACAGAAGCAGAAGATATTAAGAGGTGGCAAGAATACTCAGAAGAACTATACAAAAAAAATTTAATGACCCATATAACCATGATGGTGTGATTACTCACCTAGAGCCAGACATCCTGGAGTGTGAAGTCAAGTGAGCCTTAGGAAACATCACAATAAACAAAGCTAGTGGAGGGGGTGGAATCCAGTTGAGCTATTTCAAATCCTAAAAGATGATGCTGTGAAAGTGCTGCACTCAATATGCTAGCAATTTTGGAAAACTCAAAACTCAGCAGTGGCCACAGGACTGGAAAAGGTCAGTTTTCATTCCAATCCTAAAGAAAGGCAATTTTAAAGAACATTCAAACTACTGCATAATTGAACTCACCTCACACCCTAGCAAAGTAATGCTTAAAATCCTTCAAGCTAGGCTTCAACAGTACGTGAACTGAAAATTTCCAGATGCTCAAGCTGGACTTAGAAAAGGCAAAGGAACCAGAGATCAAATTTCCAACATCCATTGGATCATAGAAAAAGCAAGAGAGTTCCAGAAAAACATCTACTTCTGCTTTATTAACTACACCAAAGCATAGTGTATACCGTGTGGATCATAACAAATTGTGGGAAATTCAAGAGATGGGAATACCAGACCACCTTACATGCCTCCTGAGAAATCTGTATGTGGGTCAAGAAGCAGCAGTTAGAACTGGACGTGGAACAACAGACTGGTTCCAATTTGGGAAAGGAATATGTCAAGGCGGTATATTGTCACCCTGCTTATTTAACTTCTATGCAGAGTACACCATGTGAAATGTTGGGCTGGATGAAGCACAAGCTAGAATCAAGATTGTCAGGAGAAATATCAGTAACCTCAGACATACAGATGACACCACCCTAATGGCAGAAAGCAAAGAGGAATTAAAGAGTTTCTTGATGAAGGTGAAAGAGAAGAGTGAAAAAACTGGCTTAAAACTCAACATTCAAAAAACGAAGATCACATCAACTGGTAATATCACTTCATGACAAATAGATGGGGAAACAATGGAAACAGTGATGGACTATTTTCTTGGGCTTCAAAAGCACTGTGGATGTTGACTGCAGTCATGAAGTTAAAAGACACTTGCTCCTTGGAAGAAAAGCAATGACAAACCTAGACAGTGTACTTTGCTGACAAAAGTCAGTATAGTCAAAGCTATGGTTTCTCCAGTAGTTATGTACAGATATGAGAGCTGGACAATAAAAAAAGCTGTCTGCCAAAGAACTGATGCCTTTGAACTGTGGTGCTGGAGAAGACTCTTGAGAGTCCCTTGGACAGCAAGAATATCAAATCAGTCAATCGTAAAGGAAATCAACCCTGAATATTCCCTGGAAGAACTGATGCTGAAGCTCCGAAACTTTGGCCACCTGATGCAAGGAGCTGACTCACTGGGAAAGACCCTGATGTTGGGGAAAATTGAAGACACGAGGAGAAGAAGACAACAGAGAATGAGATTGTTGGATGGCATCATCGACTCGATGGACATGAGTTTGAGCAAACTCTAAGAGATTGTGAAGGACAGGGAAGCTTGGCATGCTACAGTCCACGGGGTCACAGAACTGGATACGACTGAACAACTGAACAAAACAGAACCACTTGGGACTTTAGACCGTGAGTCCATGATCCAGGGCCATTAATTGAACCATGATCCTTTGTTCCTCAGCCCCTATAACTCTCCCACCTACTGTCTTATGCCATCCCTTCAACCTCTGTGTTCTATCTTCTACTCTTTACCTCTTTCCCACTCTTTCCACTGTTCTCTCTGGAATTATCACTCAATCCTAGCTCTCTACATTTCTGGACTCCTCCTTCTATCCATAGGCCTTAACCAAAACTTGGGTCTTCCCTAAGGATGAAGCCTCCTTTCTGCTGCATGGACCACAGAGTAGGTGCTGGCATTTCTTGAGCTTCCTGAACTGCCATTGCAAACTTAATTTGCAAATGGGGAAAGTTTGTTTTTGTGGCTTCAGTTGTAGAACTAAATTACCTTTTATTTCTTCCAGTTGTCTTCATCTACAGAATTTACTGGGATTCCTTGGTGGCCAGAGCAGGAGACTTGGGTTCAATCCACGGGTTGCGAAGACCCCCTGGAGAAGGGACTGGCAACCCACTCCAGTATTCTTGCTGGAAAATTCCATGGAGAATGGAGCCTGGTGAGCTACAGACCATGGAGTCACAAAGAGTCAGACACAACTTAGCGACTTAGCAACAGCAACAATGTTCACTGCCTCTATTGTCTATATTTTCTCATTTTCTATATTCTTAAGCCTCTGGCATTTAAGAGGGCCTAGCTAGCCAATTCCCAGAGAGCACCAACAGTTCCACTTAGACTGAACCTCTGATAAGCAAGCCAAGCAACCCAGTGCCCACATCCTCAAACAACTCTTTTCTCAAACTCTTATGCACTAAGCTTGGATTCATCCAGCCCAAACTCACCCCAGGGCCAGGTGTTGGACAGCTAGTTAACTCTAGCTCAGAGTTAACTGAAATTATCCAAACTGTCCAGTCCTAAGCTTACTCAGTGTACTTACTCTGTCTTACCTGTTCCTTCCTGTTGTTACTGCTGTTCACTTGCTCAGTCGTGTCCAGCTCTGCAACCCACAGACTTCAGCAAGCCAGGGTTCCCTGTCCATCACCATCTCCTGGAGCTTGCTCAAACTCATGTACACTGAGTCGGTGATGCCATCCAACCATCTCATCCTCTGTCATCTCCTTCTCCTTCTGCATCTTTCCCAGCATCAGCGTTTTGTTTTTTTTCCCCAGTGAGTCAGCTCTTCACATCAGGTGGCCAAATTATTGGAGCTTTAGCTCCAGAATTAGTCCTTCCAATGAATATTCAGGATCGATTTCCTTTAGGATTGACTGTTTTGAACTCCTTAGTGTCCAAGGGACTGTCAAGAGTCGTCCCCAATACCACGTTTTGAAAGCATCAGTTCTTCAGTGCTCAGCCTTCTTTATGGTTCAACTCTCACATCAGTACATGTCTACTGGAAGAACCATAGCTTTGACTATAGAAACTTTTGTTAGCAAAGTGATGTCTCTGCTTTTTAACACACTGCCTATGTTTGTCATAGCTTTTCTTCCAAGGAGGAAGCATCTTTTAATTTCATGGCTGCAGTCAACATATGCAGTGATTTAGGAGCCCAAGAAAATAAAATCTCTCACTGTTTTCATCGTTTCCCCATCTATTTGCCATAAAGTGATGGGACTGCCATGTTCTTCTGCTTTTGCTTTCTGATTGACCCTAGTCCATCTCCATGTGACCTTAGGTGGGATCATGTCTGCTGTCTTACCATGCCTGAATAAAATAAATCCTGAGTACAATTTTAAAGTATACACACTCACTTGAGCTTCAAATTTCCTATATTCCTCCCTTAGACCTCAATTCCTGCTATCATCATTTGCTATCATCACAAGGAACTTTAAATCCTGTGTGAGGGTCAATAAATGAATGAATAAGTGTTAGACTTTCATTTCTGACTCTCACCCTCACCAGGCAAGTGGCTTCACTTGTCTGAGGCTGTTTTCTCATCTGGGAAACTGGGACAATACTTATCCGTAAGAGACAAGGATGTGAAGAAAAACTAGGTAAAGGTCTAAGAACCTGAGCTGGGGCACAGAGGTGATGCATGCCAGTTCTGTTTTTCCTTTTCCACTTCCTACCTGAGGATGTGTGGATGAGGTGGGAATGAGGTCACTAGCAGGAATCATAGGAATCTGATAATTTTCCCTTGGCTTGAGTTCCCAACCGTTGGCACTAATTCCCAATCATTGGTGTCTGCTCACAGCAGACCTCTGGGAACAGAAGAGGTGGTGATAACAGAAACCAGTTTTATGGCCCTGAGAGCCCGGACTCCTCAGGAATTGTCACAAGTTTCCACTCTCTCCCTTCTCGACCTGCAAGACCTCTGAGATGAAGCAGGGTGGCCTGGACGTACCCACAGGCTGTGATTTCTAGAGGCAGCCTGCTGGGAAGGATGGATCCCAGGTCACACGGGCCAAAGCCAGGAAGTCTCATGGCTGGTGGGAAATGTTTTTCAACAGACCCCAGGAAATCAGGAAGGATGAGAGATGAAAACCTCCCAGCACCCCCTTTCTCTGGAGCAGCATCCTTTGTCAGACTGAATATATGAGTCAAAATTCAGTTCCTTCATCTGACCAGGTGTGGCCACCACGCTGAAGGGACTTGGGGAGATAAGCGTTGCCCTCCTGTTCTCTTATGTGCTGTATGGCCCACGTCTAGGCTCTCTGATTGTTTAAGTATTTCATCTCTCTCTTCTGGAGGGGGAGTCAGCACTGAGAATGTGACTGGATATCCAAGCTGGTGCTGGTGCCAGTGGCTATGGCTGTCCCTGGGAATGACTTTGAATGAAATAGCCATCAATCAGTCAGTAAATGGTGCTTCGGGCACAGTCCTACACAGATTCTTATTAGGGGTGGAGAAGGAGAGGAAGCATGGCCCGACAGCATGTCCTTCAGCAGTTTCCAGTCTTGTTTAGGAGACAGACTTAACATGTTGAAGAGCAGTAGTCTGTATGTGGTGTGTTTAAAGACTGAATCGCATGTATGCACCTATGTGCAATCAGAAGAGAAGTTTCAGGAAGGAGTTACAGGAGAAAGCTTCAGAGAGGGGTGAGGTTGAGAAGGGGGAGGGAGCAATGGAGAGATAAGAATGGTGAGAGATAAGAATGGTCACATTCTTCAAGAACAGATCATGATACTGGCGNAAAGAGTTGACTCATTGGAAAAAGACTCTGATGCTGGGAGGGGTTGGGGCAGGAGGAGAAGGGGACGACAGAGGACAAGATGGCTGGATGGCATCACTGACTTGATGGATGTGAGTCTGAGTGAACTCCAGGAGTTGGTGGGGGACAGGGAGGCCTGGCGTGCTGCGATTCATGGGGTGGCAAAGAGTCAGACACAACTGAGCAACTGAACTGAGCCTTCTTTTTCGATGCCCATGATTAGACTATACGAAATACGATGTGAAGGGCTTTACTGGTGGCTCAGATGGTAAAGAATCTGCCAGCAATGCAGGAGACCTGGGTTCAATCCCTGGGTCTGGAAGATCCCCTGAAGAAGGAAATGGCAACCCACTCCAACATTCTTTCCTGGTGAATCCTATGGATGGAGGAACCTGGCAGGCTATAGTCCATGAGGTCGCAGAGTCGGACGCGACTGAGTGACTAAGCACGTGCACACATGAAGGGAGAGGTGAGGAATCTGGTTGTTCTTGGGTGAAACAAAACATCATCAACAGAACCTTGGTGTCACCTCTTACTCATCACTACAGACAGACCCAGGTCATGGTGTGATACCTGTTTGAAGACAGCCCGTACTAGTAGTTTGGAACAGCCAATGTTTCATGCTAGTATAGTGTCTCATGTCAGAGACAGTGGGCTATGTTTCAAAACGTCTTTGCTACCCAAATGCCAAATAACCACAAATGTATAGCATGAAGAAAAAAATATTAGATGTCCCCAGAGTTACATCGACTATGAATAAAAAGATACTTTTTCTTCCTACGCATTTTGTACTCCTGCTTCTTGGCCTTTTCATTCTCTTTCTTCCTGCTCCTCCTCTCTTGTCTCTAGTATGTAGAACACTTTGGTTTACTGGACTCAGGTTTCATCCTGGTACAGGTCTCCAGCAATACTGAAACTTCTGAAATTCCTGTAAAGACCCAGTTTGGTTTCCTTTTATCATGAACCAGCCATGCACCCTAGTGACAGCATGACAGTCAGAGTAGGAACAAGAGAATGTCTTCACAACTGACCAAATAGCTAGATCCCTTCAGGCCAGGAAGGGTTGCAAATCTGATATACTTTACATCTCCCTTAAAAGATCACAGACGTCACAGAGGTACTTGAAACCTTTTTTTTTTTTTTTTCCTAATTCCAGCAATCACTCTCTCTCAGCTCCAGCAAAAGAAAGTGTCTTGCTAACACAGAAGCCAGCTCTCTTCTGACCTATCTTGGTTTTCATTTGTGATAACCTGATGAAGAACAAATCACTTCCAGAAGCAATAAAAAAAAAAACAAAAAAAAACTATCAAGGAAGGCAGTCTTGTGGTCCAGGAGAAAAAGAGTCACAGATGATGCTATTTTAATGGGCAGTTAGGTTTAAATATGGTGACTGTGAATCTTGTCTTTACAATTGCAAGCATTTTAATGTTTATTTGTCACCAAGTCTGTGCCACAAACGCTTAGCAAGTGTGCCAAACCATTTCAGAAATGGACCTGGTTGTCTAGGAAGAAGTCGTAGCTATAAAATGCATTCATTGCTCAACCCAGATAAAGACACAGTCATTTCAGTAACGTCTTAAGTTCTTTTTTAAAGTTTTTCATCTTTTCATCACACTTATAATTGTTTATGCAGAAAGGGTTGCTTTTTTCATTTCTGTTGACCCATCTCAGATGGAGATCAAAGCTGTGTAGATTGATTAAGCCAATGGGTTGACATTTTTGCAGGAGAAATAAAAATCCATGGTTGTAACTGGGTGGCCCTTGGCAAGAAGACTATAAAGAGTTTAACATGAGCAAGTGTAAGGAAAGTACCACAGGAACCACCCAGGCATGGCGTTGGGGCCTTTCATGTCGGGTATTTCTACACTTGGTCATTGTCAAAAGACATTCCACACTGCCTTTGAGACCTAGTTTTACCTTAACCCTCATGTGCTGTGGAATGAAAAGAAAAAATACGTACAGAGAGGTGCTGAATTGCTCATTTTTGTCTAATCTGTTAACTAAAATCCCCTATTAGGACCTTCTAGTTCTTTTTCTTAACATCTCAATTCCCGGGGTTCTTCTGCATCTATTTTGTTTTGAGGGGGGTGGTTTCTGCTGTCTCTGCATGTGATTTGGTTCTTAGATGCTCTGCCTTCTATTAGAAAATTATATGGTCTGATTTTGTTGGGGAAATGCCTATATAATCAGGTCTTGTCTCTTTCACTTTCAGGACCTTCTATGTACCAGACGGGGTTCTTTGAAAGATCCCCTAGGTTTGCTAATATTCTAACAGTGAGTCAGGCTCAGATATAAACCAGACAAAAAGCCAGGCAGTCATTCATCAAGAAAAATCAGAATGTCCAGGAAATGAGGCGGCAGAAAACCTAGCTGAGATTTGGAGAATAGGGGCAAGGGTAGGCAAGATGGTGCAGAGGTCTCAGGCTCTGGAAGCTTCTGCCATGAGCAAGCTGCTATGCTTCGTGTGTTATAGTTGCTTTCTTATATAATAGCATAATGACAAGTAGGTGCTATCATTCCTGTTTTACAGATGAGGAAGTTGAAGATTAAAGTGGTAAATGATTTGCCTGAGTCATACCTACCGGGCAAGTGAGAATGCTAAAACTTAAGCCAAGGCAGACACTATTTGCACTGCGTCACATTCAGTAAAGAGCACAGATATGTTTTATCTTGTATTTCAGATAGTAGGTAGACACATAAATACATACAGTGATTTCTTTTGAAGCAAAGCTAGCAGTGAAGATGGATAAACAGGACCACCCTTTTGCCTGGACCAGACTCTCTCTCACTGTATACTTGCTACCTCAAAACTTTGGGCTTATAAACATAACCATTTATAAATAAGATATTTATATATCTCATGTGAAATATTACTCAGTCATTTAAAAAATGAAATAATGCCACTTGCAGCAAGTGGATTGACCAGAAATTATCATACTAAGCAAAATAAGTCAGAAAGAGAAAGACAGATACCGTATAATATTGCTTATATGTGGAATCTAAAATATGATACAGATGAACTTATCTACAAAACAGAAACAGACTAAGAGACATAAAGAACAGACTTGTGGTTGCCAAAGGGGCTGGTGGCGGGAGATGGTAGATTGGGAGCTTGGGATTGGCAGAGGCAAACTATTATGTAGAGAATGGATAATCAACAAGGTCCTATCATATAGCATAGAGAACTATATTCAATATCCTGTGTAAACCATAATGGAAAGGAAAATGAAAAAGAGTCACTTTGCTGTGCAGCAGAAATTAAAACAACATTGTAAATCAACTGTGTTTCAAAAATTCTTAAAAAAAAAGTCACAACCGTTTTATCCCACCTCGCAACTTTTGGAGGGTTAGGAATTCAGGCAAGACTCAGCTGTTGCTCTTCTGTTCCACATGACATCTGTTGGAGTCATTGGTTGGTTTTCACCTGAAGCCAGGCTGGTCTGAAGAGTCCAAAGTGGATTTACTCGTGTGTCCAGTAACTTGGAAGTGACAGCTGGAAGCCATGGGCTTAGCTGACCCCCCTCAACCCTTTTCATGTGTTTTTAAGTCATCTCCACATGGTCCTACCACAGAGTACCAGGGGCTTCTTACATGGCAGTTCAGGGATCTGAGACAGCATGGTGAAAACTACCATCCTCTTATAGGCTGAGCCCCAAGCAGGCATCAATAGCATCACTTCTGCTGTAATCTATCAATAAGACCATCACCTGCCAGCCCAGATTCAAGGAGAGAGGAAATTGAGCCCACTTGTTGTTGGAGAAAATGCCAAAGAATATATGCCATCTTTAATCTAGGGAGTAGTCAAACATGCCCCTTTCCATGGAGTCAAGGGAAAAGCCTCCTTCTTAAGACAAAGTTTGCTATGGGTCAAACTATAAAGGAAATAGCACTCATTTTTGTAGCCTGTTATACTTTCTGTGAATCCATGTTTTCTCTCACCCTTCCTCCATGTCCCTAAAATGTGCACTTAAGAAAGATGAGACACCCATGACCCACATGCCCTTTTGGGGGCCATTTTCATCCTGAGCTGTATCTCTAATAGGAGAATGAAAGGATTTTTCTCTTATTAAAGAAATGTATGGCTTCTCAAAGTTTGGGGTGAAAAAAGAAGACAAGAGAGAACAGGTTTGGGCAGAGGGCATTTGACAGAGCCAGTAACCTGCAGACCACTCCAATATTTGCCAATCCCAAAGAAAGGCAATGCCAAAGAATGCTTAAACTACCACACAATTGCATTCATCTCACATGTTAGTAAAGTAATGCTGAAAATTCTCCAAGCCAGGCTTCAGCAATACGTGAACCGTGAACTTCTGATGTTCAAGCTGGTTTTAGAANGCTTCCTGTCCAGTATGACTATGATTTCCTCTAATTGAGAACATAATTGCTACTGAATGTGGCTTCTAAAATTTTCTCAGCTCTCTGGACAATTGTATCATGCTGAACTTGACTTCATACTGAGTTCCAAGCCCTCTGAAATCCCCAGAGGTTTTCTACTTAAACTCCTGTCAAGGCAGATGACTTTCATAAACTGTGTTGCTTCACGGCCTAAATTTGGGGTTTTATATTTATCTTTGTTGAATGTCCATGGGGTCGTGAAGAGTCAGACACGACTGATCGACTTCCCTTTCCCTTGTTGAATGTACTCTATCACTTCTAGCCTGTTTCTCTGACTGTGAGTTTGTATTTGTTTTAGTGACCTTCCCAGCACTGTATCATCCACAAACTTGATTAGCATGCTGTCTGGATTTTTTTTTTTTTAATTCAAGTAATTGATACAAATGTGGGACAGAGAAAGGCCAAGGACAGAGTCCAGAGGCACCTTGCCAGAGGCAAACCTTCAGGATGACCTTGGTCAACATTGTCTAAATAGAAGTTTAAACAACTAAGATGTGACCGAACTATTACTATATTGCTCATATTTCTAGCCGGACTACAAANACAAACTTGATTAGCATGCTGTCTGGATTTTTTTTTTTTTTAATTCAAGTAATTGATACAAATGTGGGACAGAGAAAGGCCAAGGACAGAGTCCAAAGGCACCTTGTAAGAGGCAAACCTTCAGGGTGACCTTGATCAACATTGTCTAAATAGCAGTTTAAACAACTAAGATGTGACCGAACTATTACTATATTGCTCATATTTCTAGCCGGACTACAACAATATTGTAGAAATCAATGACAATTAAAATTGATTAAAATCTACAGACTTCCTAAAAGGAAATAAGCAAATGTGCCNAGTTTAAACAACTAAGATGTGACCGAACTATTACTATATTGCTCATATTTCTAGCCGGACTACAAAAATATTGTAGAAATCAATGACAATTAAAATTGATTAAAATCTACAGACTTCCTAAAAGGAAATAAGCAAATGTGCCTTGGGTATTTTGAATGGAGTCTTGGAGAATGGGAGCATCATTTATTTAATAAGGGTTCAGAAACCATCTCCCTAGTGATCTTGTCTGGACTTTTACTGGGATTCAATGCTGAAATTTTGTTTCTGAATTTCCCACTTATCTTTTTTGTGGAAAGCCAGACTAGTTCCCCTGTTCCAATTACTGGCTATTGACAACCTGATGAAACTAGGAACCCTCAATATAGCATTCTGCTTCTACTTTCAGAAAACCGAGGCCAAAAGCCCATGATTAAGTTCTTCAAAGAGAATGATTTCTATATAGTAAAGAATAAAACAAACACTTTCAATGAGAAATTGAAACTTCAAAAAGCACCTTCTTGTGTGAACACTTAAAGCTGTAACCTAAGTATTGCTATTGAGATGCTTCTAAAGATCCAGAGAAAGGATCAAAACACCAGCTCTGAGCACTCGTCCTGCTTTTTCCTTGATTTACTTGTCCTAAATATAACTAAAGATAATCAGGCAACAACAATGAAACAAAAATCACAGCATGCAATTGCCTCTTATTTTTTGCAAAGCTTGTACTCACTTCTGGGGTTCAGATGAAGCTCTCTTTTACTGAATCTCAATAGAGGCATGAGGTCGACTGGATTAATGTGCAGAAATATTCACTCCGCCATCACCTCATTGGTGATGATATATTTTCCTACTTTATAGATTTTGGGACTTGACTAGGGTCTTGTTTGGCCTCATAGTAGGTGGAGAATAGCTTCTTGACCCTTAATTAGGTGTTTAAGCCAAGTGACTGCTTTAGCCAATGGAATATTTGTAAATATGAACAAAACAGAAGTTTACGTGGTTGGGCTGGGCTTTTCCCTCTGCCAAGACCATGAGATGAACATTCCTGGAGTAGCTTGGGGGGCCACAGATGATGAAAAATGTATAAAGCATTGTCTCCAACTGACCCACAGACCTTAGACCATCTGACTCCAGATGACACCAGATGTGTGGAAAAGAAATGTAATGCATGAGAAAGAAATCCCAGGTTGTGTACTTTGTCATTATACAGTATTGTTGTAGCAACACACAGTTACCCATCCAACTGTATGACACAGCACTGGCACTTAGTAGATGCTGAATAAAAAGCCTGTTGATCTGAACAGAATTGAAAGTGTGCCTGTTGTCTTTACAGCAACCTCAGAGCAAGGTCCTTGCTGAAGGGCCCCAACTTGTAACATACTCCTTCAAGTACATGTCCACAGCTCTGAATCTCAGTTCTTCTGAGGTCGTTAAACATTTACATACACACATGCCCACATACATCTATTAACTGTTCATCAGGACCTAGCCTAAAGCTTCCCATGCCTGGAAGGGCTGAGCTATTTTGAAACCAAACTAATTAAGAGCAGCAAGGCCCTTAGGCCGAAGATCCAGCAACCACAGAGCCTTAAAATGTTCGGTTCTGGGACTACACTGACATAGGTGGGCAAGATTCAGGTTTATGATTCGGATAAAGCAGTTCCTGGATCTCCTGTGTAAGTGCATAGCCTGCCATTATTCTCTATGAGAAAGGACTTAAGTACTAATGCTTGTGATTATGGCTGGAGGATAGGGAGGGACTTAATATCATTTCATGCATAATGGCAACTCTACCATGTTCAGTAATCATTCCACTAATATTTAGAAATAATAATAGTGCTTAGTAATACATTGATAATAATACCTACCATCTATAAAACACTTATACACCAAGCCCTTTATGTACATCATCTCATTCTATTCTCATTATTAAATGAGAAGGTTATTGAGCCCTCTGATATAGCATGATAACTGCCTCTATTTTAAGTGATGTACCCAAAGTCACACAGTCAGAATGTAAAGAAGTTGGAGTTTGAATCTAGTGAGACCACATTCGAATCAGTAGATTAACTCATCAATTATGACTGAAGGGTATTTTAAAACTCATTATTAGTTGGTGGTGGGGCACAGGAGGAAATAGTAGAACATGTGCATTTTGGCAGCTTGTTTGCTGAGCTGTGATGGAGGCCAGTTTGCAGTCTGACGTCAGAGGTGGAGTAGGTGTGGATCAGCAGACAGGTGTAAGTAGGAGGGGAAATGCGGGAGGAAAAAGGCACAGGACAGGAATGGTGCTGCTGTGGGGGAGCGATAGCCTGCTGCAAGGAGGAGGAGGAGGAGGAGGAGGCCTGGTGATGCTCTTGATGGAAGTGGACCATTTGTGGGGAGAACCAAATAGCTCAAGTGGATTAGTGAGACTGTGGAGATTCACAATGTTCCATCTCCTGCCCCATGAGACTTTCAGTAAAGTCTACCCCAAAGCCACAAAATGCTTAGTGTGACTGATTATTTTTGAAAAAACAGTGGAAGAGCTGAGGTCATACCCGAGGGTGTTGCTGGTAGAATCAAGCTCACAGAGCCAGAGCGAGGTGGCTGTGAGTTCATCAATGTCTCTGGACTCTGCAGGGAACGAGGCACCCCTGTGCTGACTCAGCCCGGGCTAATAACTAACAGTCTTTCTAGAAAGGAAAAAGGCTCCTTTCACACAGGTAGGTTTAGCCCCAGGCCAGGGAGGTGGAGTGAGAGCCAGACTCCAGCCTCCACTCGCCCCCTCTGCTGGCTGTCTCTGGGCAGGTACAAGCTGCGTGAGGTCAGTAGGAGGCCAAGTGTTTGTCTGGATCAGAAGTGGGCCAGCAAAACTGTGGTGCTGCTGTGCTGTGTGGACCATGTAGAGGTGTGGCCAGGGTACCTCTGAGCCCAGAGGAGGGAGCTGCGATCCACTTGGCCAGAAGGGCATCAAGGTTGGAAAGAGCTCACATTTAAGCTGGGGGATGAGTTTATCAGACAGATGACAGAGAGAAGGACCTTCCTGCCCCTGGGAAAAGCATGGATTTTGGACACTTTCAATGGCTGATAGCACCATGGACTACAAACATAAGCATCCCATAAAAATTCTCCATGAGACGCCCTAAATAAACAAATACCAGAAGCATGGCTGCTTCAAAGCAGGTCTTCCAGCTCTCTTTTCCCAGTAGCCTGAAGATTCTATGCAGAAGATGCCTCTGGACCATTAAGAGACTAAATTATAGGGTATCCATGACTGGTGTCAGAGCGCTCAGCAGGAGGGTTGCTGCCGGAGACGAGGCTGGGAAGGAAGTCTGATCAATGTAAAGTAGTCACAAAGAGGAATGCTAAGGTTCCTGTTACAGGATTACCTGGGAGAATTCATGATCTCAACATTAGCTACCAAACCAGTCAGTACATTTGATGTGCGACCCTGTCTCTATCAGGGCACCAATGGAGCAGGACACAGGGCAGATGGTGGTGAGGGGTTTAGAGAGGCACCCCTCTAGTCAAGAGGATATGGGNGAACTCCGGGAGTTGGTAATGGACAGGGAGGCCTGGCGTGCTGCAATTCATGGGGTCGCAAAGAGTCAGAAACGACTGAGCGACTGAACCGACCGACCGACCGACATACAAATTAAAGCCACAGTAAGACACTTCTACATACTAGTGGAATAGCTAAAACTAAAGAGTCTGAAGGTAGCAAGAGTAGGTGAGAATGGGGAGCTACTCGAACTCTCATATACTGTTAGTGAGAATGTAAAAATGCAATTACAATTTCTCACAGTTATGTATTTCTTATCATGTGAAGTATACGTTCACAGAAAGATCTGTCAAGTGTTTATAGTAGGCATATAAAATAAAGCCCCAAACTATAATCAATTCACCCAACTCAAATTAATAATGAAAGAATTACCCTAATTGAAAAGACATACAAGAAAGATAATATGTAATTCCTTTTATATGGAATTTACAAAAAGTCAACTCTATACTGATAGAAAATCAAATCACTGATTGCCATAGACTGGTACTTGGGTATGAAATTAACAACAAAAAAACCCCAGGGAGCTGGTTAAAGTGATGAAGATAACTCCATTATAATTATGGTGGTAGGTCCACACTGTAATCATCTGTCAAAGGGCATCTAATCTTACACTTAAAACTGATCAAATTCACTACATAAAAATCACGCCTAAATAAAGCTGATTTTTAAAAAGTATACTACACAGAGTCAGTAAATGGAGAAAATATAGTCTTTTAAATAACAATACTAGAATAACTGGACATCCACATGCAAACAGCAGATTCTTGACACAGACATTTTACTCTTCATAAAAATTGAATTGTAATGGAATATATATCTAAATGTAAAATGCAAGAAGATAACAGAAGAAATTCAAGACAAACTTGAATACAGAGAAGACATTTTTGATGGATCATGGATCATGGATTTCTTCCATTGATCATGCCTTACAACATGAAAGTGGAAGTGCCTTTTATGGACTGGTCCCTAAAGACATATATTGTTTCTTCCAATTAATTCTATTTTTTAGAAGCAAGTCCTTAAATTCAACCCACACACACACACAAAAAGAAGGTGTGTGGAATTAGGCTGTCTAGTTTTCTCTTAGTTTCTGTTTTTCTGCACATTTCTCTTGAAATCTAAAGAGAAAAATCATGCAATTTTCTACTTAATGGTCTGGGTGAGATAAATAGAAAATACATTTTATTGGTACTTAATATTACTTCATATAAATTGACTCTAATGTAGAGAAGATGGTAGAGCATACGGTGATCATTTTCTAATACATACAAATATCAAACCATTGTGTTGTACACCTGAAAGTAATATAATGTTATGTCAATTTTCTATACATATATATATAAAACTGGCACTTAGTACTGCTTTGTATAAATTGACCCTAATGCAGAGAAGCAACACGATTCTGCCAGAACTTGACTCAAGAGAGAAGCATAAAGCCAGATCAAAATGGAATTCCTGATGACTTAGTCTCTGTTGTCTCCCCCTTTCTTGCATTTCTCAAGGGCTAGAGGATTAATTAACAGGGGAGACATTCACTTCATAAAAGCAGATAAATAGAACTGATGAGCAGTTCACATTTTTTGGAGTGAAATATCAGTGCACCAGCTGTCTGCCCTGATGACTTTCAACTTAGCTATTAAATTGAAAAGTTTGGGGCTTCTGACCCCATTTTTGTATTCTAGTTTCTGTATACTAATTCTCTAAAGCATAAAAGGTTATGATATACAGAAAAATCAAACATTCAGAAAAAGGGAAGCAAAACTACTATAAAAACTGTTAACATGAAAATGAGAAAATTATAAAGCAAAACCAAATGGAAATCATTTTCATAAAAATAAAACACTTGTATTAGAAATACAGATTTCAGTAGGAGGATTTTATAATGGAATAATACAGCCAAAAATGCTATCTTATTGAACTAGAATATTAAGCTTAAAAAGCCTTTCAGAAATCATCAGAAAATAATTAAAAAATGGAAGAGATGAGAACATTACGTATCTATTGGATAGAAACAGACAAGAAGTTCCCTAAAACAAGAGTCTTAGAAGGAGCTATATAGTATAAAAAATACATGGAGCAGAGAAGATATTGAAGCAGGAAGGTTTGAACAGATCCAAATATTAGAGAAAGATGAAAATATCTCATTAAAATATCTCATATTATAAAGAAAAAGATCTCTTAAAAAGCCAAAACCAGACACATAATAGTGAAACTAAGATTTTATAGAACAATGAAAAATCTAATTAACTCTATTAGATTTATAAGCAACACCAAAGGCACACAATGGAAAATTGTTTTCAAAATGTAAAAGATAAAGAATTGTACACTATTATTTTTAAACTAAAAATAAACTAAATTGATATATTAAATAAATATTTAATTTAAGATACCTCAGGAATTTTATCATATAAAAATATTTATTGGAGGACAGCCCATTGAATNTTTTCAAAATGTAAAAGATAAAGAATTGTACACTATTATTTTTAAACTAAAAATAAACTAAATTGATATATTAAATAAATATTTAATTTAAGATACCTCAGGAATTTTATCATATAAAAATATTTATTGGAGGACAGCCCATTGAATGAATATTAACAACTTGAAATGCTTAATTAAAAATGTAAAACAAGGGTGAGTAAAAATTCAATAAAAGTTATTATCATATAAAAACAGCAAGAATAAAAATGGAAAATAAATGAAAATGTTATCTCTATTATGACAGACTAAAACCACAGAAGATATTAATATAATGAGAGGGAGTGGTGTCAGGGACTAGAGAGACACTTAATGTCTATTCTGGCCCAAGAGAAAAATAAAATAATCAATGACCTAAAAACTGCAAGGGAATCCGAACCAAATAGAGTTTTAATAAATTACAACCAACCACCAGATTTTTGAAATACATAGTATTTTCAAATCAGAAGAAAAAATATTGATCTCTTCTTAAAATGAGAAAAAATAAATTAATCGAATATAAAATATGACATAAATCTAAATATAGCCATGATTATAAAATGTAAATCAATTAAATTTAATGATGCAAAAGGAAAGAGCTTTACCTACACAGAGTGTCTCCATGTGGCCTTGATTTTTTAACAACATACATTTCATGGTTTCTCAGGTCTATAAAAGCAAGTGTTTCAATGATCAGATGGAGACCATATTACCTTTTATGGTCTATCCTTGGATGTACCACTGTCTTATTATTGCTACACACTAACAAGCCTGTGGGGATTAAAAGGAATAGAACATAGATCTCAGTTCTTAGTGGAAGGAAAAGATGTCAAAACACATCTAAGAAGAGCATATGGCAGAAGAGATATTATTGTACAATCTGTCTGCCTTCTAACTAAAAGAGTCCATTTTTCTCTCACAGAGAAAAAATAACAACGTCTGCCCTCTAAAGCCCCTAAGCCTCCTACCATAGCAATATCAGTCCATCAGAGTTCAAGATCTCAAGTAAATCGGGTTCAGCTACAGCTGAAGCTCTTCAGCTCCTGTACTTTGTGCAGATAACTTTGAATACAATTTCTCTCAAACTGATAACATGTAAACTAAAGGCATATTATATGTTCCCCACATAGGCAGCATACAATGATAGGATAGGCATAGAATAGCCAATATAGACACCCCCCTCCAAAAACAGGAGATACAACAGTTAACTGGTCCATAAAAAATATTCAGAATCCAGCCCAGGTACAAGTAGCCAATTAATTATTTAGGACTAAATCCTCATGACTGAGATTTTTCGGTGGCCCTAGGCTCTGTACTGAGATCTTGGTTTTGCCTTCAGAAGGATCCTCCCTTTTCCTTAAGAAATTATTTGTGATTGTAAATGAGTAGTTTTCTCAGCCTGCTTTTTGCATGTATTACTTAAAGGAGTGTAAAAACCTTATTTTATTTTATATAGTCTCTCCTGGCCTCAACACAATATGATAGCATTAAAAAAAAAAAAAATCCTAGCTTTTGGGAGTACTCATTTATTTTGTTTGTTTTTGTATATCAACATTCCCATTTTATTTTATTTTTTTAATTTATTTATTTATTTTAATTGGAGGCTAATTATGTTGCAATATTGTAATGGTTTTTGGTATACATCAATATGAATCAGCCACAGGTGCAAATGTGTTCCCCATCCAGAACCCCCCTCCCACCTCCCTCCCAATCCCATACCCCAGGGACATCGCAGTGCATCAGCCTTGAGCGCCCTGTCTCGTGCATCGAACCTGAACTGGTGATCCAATTCACATATGATAATATACATGTTTCAATGCTAGCCTCTCAAATCATCTCACCCTCGCCTTCTCCCACCGAGTCCAAAAGAATGTTCATTACATCTGTGTCTCTTTTGCTATCTCGCATATAGGGTCATCATTACCATCTTTCTAAATTCCATATATATGTGTTAGTATACTGTATCGGTGTTTTTTATTTACTTGGCTATGTATAATAGGCTTCAGTTTCATCCACCTCATTAGAACTGATTCAAATGCATTCTTTTTAATGGCTGAGTAATATTCCATTGTGTACATGTACCACTGCTTTCTTATCCATTCATCTGCCAATAGCCTCTAGGTTGCTTCCATGTTCTGGCTATTGTAAACAGCGCTGTGATGAACACTGGGGTTCACGTTTCTCTTTCAGTTCTGATTTCCTCAGTGTGTATGCTCAGCAGTGGGATTGCTAGGATGTATGGTAGTTCTATTTCCAGTTTTTTAAGGAACCTCCATACTGTTTATAGTGGCTGTGCTAGTTTGCATTCTTACCAACAGTGTAAGCGGATTCCCTTTTCTCTACACCCTGTCCAGCATTTATTGTTTGTTGACTTTTTGATAGCAGCCATTCTGACCAGCACGAAATGGTACCTCATTGTGGTTTTGATTTACATTTCTCTGATAATGAGTGATGTTGAGAATCTTTTCATGTGTTTGTTAGCCATCNCTGAAGCTGAAACTCCAATACTTTGGCCACCTGATGAGAAGAGCTGACTCATTTGAAAAGACCCTGATGCTGGGAAAGATTGAAGGCAGGAAGAGAAGGGGATGACAGAGGATGAGATGGTTGGATGACATCACTGACTCAATGGACATGAGTTTGAGTAAATTCCAGGAGTTGGTGACGGACAGGGAGGCCTGGAATGCTGCAGTCCTTGGGGTCACAAAGAGTTGGACACGACTGAGTGACTGAACTGAGCTGAATAGATCTCAGGATTGTACCAATACTGAGAAGGAAACAGAAAAGAAGGTTATTATTTTCAATTTTTAGATTTGGAAAGCAAAGTTTAAGTGAATAAATGACTTATCAAGATTACAAGATGAATTAAAAGTAGGCTGTCTTATCAGTAGGCCAGGTCTACAAATGTTTTGACACACTTGCTGCAATGGTTGTTCAAATTCATATTCTAGTCCCCAAAAGCTTCTGTTCTGGATGAACACTCCTTGGAAGACCTTCCAGGTGTTAGTAAAAGATCTTGAGTTCAGTCCACTCCAGGCCCTGACTTCAACTGAAGTCCAACTAATTAAAACTTACAAAAGGAAATTTAGATTTGAAGAATTCAGATTCAGCTGGAAGATATTTGAGGGGTAATCAAACCCACACTTTCATTTTCCGGATGAGAAAAGTGAAGCCTGGGTTGGGGAGGGCGTTGTGATTTGGGCCCATTCCCAGCTTTGGACAGAAACCTCATAGCCTCAGTAGACAGAGAAGAAAGGGCTTGGCTGTAACCTAGGAAAAAATGAAGCTGCAGTAACAGAGAGAAATCTTTACAAATCTCAACCAAATGCTTTTTGTGGATTGCGGTGTTGATTCGAATGTTTTGGCCCCTACCAAGTCTCTTGTCCATCTTAAAGACTGACTTGTGCTCATTTGCTGATTCCTTAAGTAGTTAACCTGATTCCTTAAGTAGTTAACCTGATTCCTTTCCTAAGCTCCCTGAAAACTCCAGATCAGCAGTTCTTTGATTTGCTCTGTCCTCAGAACAACCACTCTAGGTAATCACAAGCTTCCATAGAAGGAAGTTATGGAATCCAGGGCTGGCCCTTTTTGTCTTCCTTCTTCAAGTAAGGAGCATACCCACCACCTGAGGGCTGAGAACTGAGGGCTGCCCGGACAGACTGACACACCCTGTCTGAGGACAGCTCTAGGGATCTGAGTTTCTGTTTCTTAGCTGAAGGCTTCCTCCCATCACCATAGCTACATCTCTCATCCAATCTGGCCCCTGCAGCCTGCATGGGGAGCTGAGATCAGAGCAGTAAAGCTACCTACAGCCCCAGCCTTAACTAAGTCTTTGTAAGGATCCCAACGGCAGTTTTGATTCAATAGCCAAATAAACTCCAGAACCTTGATGACCCACAGGCAACGAATATTTAAACCTTTCTTTTTTCTCTTCTAATCTATGTCAAAGAGGAAAAGTTACACTCAGGGATATTCCAGGGTGATTGAGCCATAATCCTACCTACAGGCAACCCTAAGATTTGCTGCCTTAATTAAGCATCACTTCTCTCAAAATCAATTCCCAGCATTGTTTTCTAAGGAGTTCGCGACTGAGCGACTTCACTTTCACTTTTCACTTTCATGCGTTGGAGAAGGAAACGCCAACCCACTCCAGTGTTCTTGCCTGGAGAATCCCAGGGATGAGGGAGCGTCTCTGGGGTCACACAGAGTCAGACACGACTGAAGCGACTTAGCAGCAGCAGCAGCAGCAGCAGCAGCAGCAGCAACAGCAGCAGATCATCAAAGGCCTCCAAATCCACTAGATGGCAGTAGTCGGTTGATCAAATAGAGAGGGCCTGCCTAGAGAAGCCAGATACCCACAGAGCAGCCAAGCTCTAGGATTTACAATCAAGTCCAGAATATCTAAATATAAAGATGCTCTCTCCCCTCCTCCATTCCTTGAGGGTGACTCTTACTCTTTTTAATTATTATTTAAGATAACAGCTACTCTGGACGAGGCTATTTACGCAGGACTCTGGCAGAAAAGAAATAGAGGCCTGTATATATTAGCTCGGGGAGTCGTTTCTGAGCTGCCCCTTGCTGAGTCAAGATGAACTGGAGGCCGCTGTGAGCTCCTACTGCAAGAGGAAGATTGCGCCTTTGCTCCTTCTAAGCCACAGCTCTCCAGGCATTCCAATCAGGGACTTCAGCCAGACCATGAGCCCCAAACCACAGCTTACCACACAACTGTGCCGAGCTCTGAACCAAGCCCTAATGTTAATTTATGAAACCACAAAGCGATTACAAAGTTGTGTTCTATTTTTCTTCTGAAAACCCCCTATTGAAGAATGAGTTTGAACTGGAACCAAGCCTACATACTTCTTAGGACTTTTAAAAAAGATTATTAAAAATTTTTTTTTTTTTTNAATGTTAATTTATGAAACCACAAAGCGATTACAAAGTTGTGTTCTATTTTTCTTCTGAAAACCCCCTATTGAAGAATGAGTTTGAACTGGAACCAAGCCTACATACTTCTTAGGACTTTTAAAAAAGATTATTAAAGTTTTATTTTTTATTTTTTATTTTACATTGGAGTACTGGCTTAGATGGTTAAGAATCTGCCTGCAATGAGGGAGATCCAGGTTCCATCAATGGGTCGAGACGATCCCCTGGAGAAGGGAATGGCTACCCATACCAGTATTCTTGCCTGGAAAATTCCATGGACAGAGGAGCCTGGTGGGCTATAGTCCATGGCGTCACAAAGAGTCGGACATGACTGAGCCACTAACACTTTCATAGTTGATTAACAGTGTTGTGTTAGTTTCAGGTGTAATGCAAAGTGATTCAAATATACATATATATGTATGTATTCTTTTCCAAATTCTTTTCCCATTTAGGTTATTACAGAATATTGAGCAGAATTCCCTGTGCTATACTGTAGGTCCTTTTTGGTTATCTATTCTAAATATAGCAGTGTGTACGTGTCAATCCCAAACTCCAATCTCTCTCTCCCTCCCCCTATCTTACCTCCCTGGTAATCATTAAATTCATTCTCCAGGTCTGTGAGTCTGTTTCTGTTTTATAAATAAGTTCATAATTGTTGTTAGTCACTAAGTCGTGTCTGATTCTGTGACCCTATGAACTGCAGCACCAGGCTTCCCTGTCCTTCACTGTCTCACAGAGTGTACTCAGACTCATGTCCATTGAGTTGCTGATGCTATCCAACCATTTCATCCTCTGTCACCTCTTTCTCCTCCTGCCCTCAATGTTTCCCAGCATCAAGGTCTTTTCCAATGAGTCGGTTGTTCAGAGCAGGTGGCCAAAGCTTTAGCTTCAGCAGCAGTCCTTCCAATGAATATTCAGGGTTGATTTCCTTTAAGATTGACTGGTTTGATGTCCTTGCAGTCCAAGGGACTCTCAAGAGTCTTCTCCAGCAGCACAATTTGAAAGCATCAATTCTTCAGCCTTCTTTATGGCTTAACTCTCACATCCATGCACGACTACTGGAAAAGACAAATGCCACATATCACTTATATGTGGAAACAAACAAACAAAAAATGTTACAAATGAACTTACTTATTCCCACAGCTGTTGAACTGGGATTTCAGTATGTTCTCTGACGCTGAGCTGAACGGAACCTATCTTTCACACACCCAGACTCCTGGTCGAGAACCTTCCTTTAAGCTGAAGCTGCCTCCAACTCTGTTCTCCACCTCCATTGTGCAAAGTCTCCTATCGAGGTTTTCTGTCAGTGCCCACAAGGCAGCCTTTCATATGGAGATACCCCTAGTTCCTGCAGCAAACTCCTTATTAGGCAATTTTCTAGTTGGCCACTTCTGTAGCAGCCAGAGAGTCTCGTGGTTGGATGGGAGATTTATGTAGGACACTTGGCTAAGATATAAACAGTGGTTTAGAGAAAGGGAATCTGCTCTGTGTCAACAGTAATATGAGGCTGGGGGCCTCCAGCAAGCTGCACTAGATGTTTATCCACTGAATCAAGCTACTACATCATCAGGCCCTGGCTGACCGGAGGGGTCCTGGCTGGAGGGCAGCAGGCTCCCTGCCAACTCTTCAAACTGTTTCCCATTCCAGGGGGGAGGTCTCTTGACTGCCTTTCTCCTCCTACTCCACCTTACTTGGGTAGAGGGGAGTTGAGCAGGGACCTCAGAATTTGATTTATTAATAAGAAGCATTTATTTCCAGCTTTCTGGGTCCATCACTCTTTTAGGGGTCATTTTATTTTATCCACACAACAACATTTGGAGGCATTTATGGGTGGGTCCATGTTTTATGAGATCTGAAATTGGTACAACTTATAGGGAGAGGGCTTTAAGAAATAACAAACAAGCATAAAATTAGCTGTCTGTGACAGTTGCTCAGTCCAGTCCAGCTCTTTGTAACCCTATGGACTGTAGCCTGCCAGGCTCCTCTGCCCGTGAAATCCTCCAGGCAAGAATACTGAAGTGGGTAGCTAGTCCCTTGTCCAAGAATCTTCCTGACCCAGGTGTCAAACCGACCATCTCCTGCACTGGCAGGATTCTTTACTGTCTGAGCCAACAAGGAAACCAAAATTAGCTATAAAAGGGAATATTCATTTAGTATGATGCAGAGCTCATCTCTCAAATATGAAATGACTATGGCTTTGGAAAATTCAGGTTTCTTTCTTCTGAGATTTCTTTAGGCAATTTACCAGAAATGTTTACATATGCGCACTTCCCACTGGCACCCTGGCTTCCCCCTTCTCCAGGAACAGTGTGCCCTCACTAGGGGCCTGGCCAGCAGGGAACCAGAAGCTAGGCTCAGGTAGCTTCCAGATAAACTTGTTCTGCAGGTGTGTGACAGCCCTGTTTCACTCTGGTAGAAACAATATGTGACTCAGGCCAGGGCACAGCCCTACCACAGGGAGACTCTGAAATCTGCGATCAGAGCTTTGGACTCCAAGCCTAACGTGCTTTTCTCTGCACTCTGCTGCCTCCCACATGGCTCCAGATCGGTCTGGGACTCTGATGGTCTAGCTTGAAACTCAATCAATGGCCACTTTTCATCTGAGCCACAAATCCCACAATCCTCTTTCCTAATCTGGAGACCAAGGAGAAGCCCTAAGGAGAGGAGGTGGTTTTTTCTAAAGAGGTGGGCCGTTTCAAGTTATTGCAGCTCCTTTCCACAGGATGCTACTTTCTTGCCTGTTTGCTCCAGCAACCTGAGATCTGCACTTCATCTTCTGAGAGGGGCTGTGTGNTGAGAAAGACGTGCAGAGAATAAAAGAAAGTTAGCTCTATCTACAATAGTCAAGATATGGAAGCAACCCAAGTGCCCATCAACAGACAAATGGAAAAAAAGATGTGGTATATATAATGAAATATTACTCGGCCATAAAAAGAATGAAATTCTGCCATTTCCAGCAATGTGGATGGATCTAGAGAACATTTTGTTTAGTGAAGTAAGTCAGACAGAAAAAGACAAATACTGTATGACATCACTGATATGTGGAGTTGAAAAAATTATACAAATGAGTGTATATGCAAAAAAAAAATAAACTGGCAAATGTAGAAAATAAAAAAGAAGTTGCCAGTTGCAAGAGGGAGGTGTGGAGGAGCAAATTACGGGTATGCCATTAGGAGATATAGACGACCATGTATAAAACAAATAAGCAACAAGGATATAGTGTACTGCACAGGGAATTACAGTCTTGTAATAATCTATAATAGAGTAAAATCTGTAAAAATACCAGGACACTATACTTTACACTTGAAATTAATGTAATGTTAATATTATAAGTCAAAAATACTCAATTAAAAAAAAAAGAAATAGAAAGTCATTAAGGTGATAGAAGCAAATGGCAGGGGATTTGACAATCTTATAAGCACATCTGTCTGGCCCTGGGGCTGTTTGCTTTAGACCATGAATATCATGTTTCTCATGCTCTAGGGGTCTTGAAAATGTTTTATGGTCCCTGACAGCCAAGGTAGGGGAGCCAAACAAGAATGTGAATGTAGGAATTCAGAAACTCAGTCTAAGTGCTTCACGATATGTTGGGATGGATTGAGTTGGATTTCTGTAGGGGATGTACTTAGGTCCAGAGAAAGTGGTTTAAGCACACTGGCAGGGGTCTCTGTTACTTGTCCCAAAGGTGATGTGGGAAAGGTTAGCCCGTTGACATATACTTGGTCTTTCTGTTCCTAGACAGAAGCATTCTATTGGGGTTGGTTTGTAGTGAAATGGTTTAAAGCAACTTTGTAAATTAGGCTCAAATGAATCTGCCTTCCTTCCTTACTTAGAAAGGACTCAGAATGAACAATGAGAGTTACTCCTTTTTATCCAGGAGAATGGAAGGGTAACTTTTTTTTTTTTTTTGGCATTTCTAGCCTTTCAACAAAAGCACTAGGAGGATATTACTTGTATCACTTTGTAATACATTCATTCAGTTCATTCATTTAACAAATACATATTGAGCTCCCCTTATATGACCTTGGCAATGAGCAAAGCAGCCCCCAAAGAACTCAGAAAGGAACAAGTCAGGTTGACAAACATCTGTAATCAAATGAGGAGAGAGCAATGATGAAAGCAGGTGAAGACAGGATCCCCGTCTATCTCTGGGATGTGTACCGACAGTGCAGAGGAGGGGTGGTGGAAAGAGCAAGGCCCCTCACTCTCTATGGGCTTTGGCATGGCATGGCCTCAGGATGACGGATAAATATAACTCTCCAAGGAAGTAAACCATATTGCATGTGAGAGAAATAAACTTGCTGTTTCTCTCTTGGTTCTTAGGCACCCAGGTCATCTCAAGCCTCTAGCTTTGGTACCGAAAACCAGAACTGTAGCTTTCTAGGTGTATCACCAGCCAGAGGTAGTGCTGGAACCAGGGGCGGACGGGAAACACGACTGCAGTCCCGTCCACCTTCTGACCGCATTCACCTAGGTTCTAAGTCCCTCATCCTTGCTTACTGGTTGATGCAATAAAAGTAAAGGCAAACGTGAGAGTGGAGAGATCTGTCATGGGAGCTAAGAAATGGAAGCAGGAGTGGAAGATTTTCAAATCCAGCAGAAGAGGAAATTACTCATAACCTTTAAGGCTATGCCACCCTGTGTTTTGACTACAGAGCAAACTCTCATAGGCAACAATAAAGCCCAAGCCAGTAAGTTGAAATAGACATTCTGCCCCTAGTAGGGGTCTGTAAATATCAGTTGAATAGATGAATGAATTGTATATGCATGCACGATATTCTCCCAGCCCAAGATTTGATTTGGTTTCCATGGCTAGAGGCCAGATGCCTACTGGGCAGTCTTCCAAATCACCAGTCTTGATCTTTTCTTAACTGCTCCCAGGGGATCTAGAGAATGATTCTGGTATCTGGCATAAGCAGTGTGGCACTGTGCCCTGCAAGGGTCAATGCGCTGTTCCTATTGGCCTTGGGTCCAGGCACCTGCTATGCAGAGCCTACCACCCAGATGGTATAGACTCAGATTCCAGTCCACTTGGAAAGGCCAGGTCCTGCCAACTCCATCTCCAAGGGGACGGTCTATACAGACCCCATATGCCAAACTACCCAGAACTCTGCCAGCCAAAAGGGAGTGAGTGGTCCTGTCCTGCAGCCCACCAAAAACAGGCACCAGATGGGAAACTGGGGCAGGGTGTGGGGAACAGCTGGATGACATTTGCTACATAATAGCTCTCGAAGGATTTGAAAAATCATTGTTCAATTTCCCTTCCTGCCTTCTCGTGTAAACAAATCTCCTGTATCAGGGTTGTGGAAATCAGAATTTTAAGTGATGAATCTCATCATCATGGCTTTCCAGCCCTCTTCTTCATAAGCACCACCACACACAAACAAACACACATGCACACACAAACACGTACACACCACATTCAAGGTCGTACATACAAAGACACATGCATTCACCTTCAGCCACAGGGCAATGCTGCTGACTGTCAGTCTAAGGCCTTATTTCATTTATTGTGTATCTAAAGCCTTGCCAGGAGCCTGGACTTCTTCTCTCAAGTCTCTTTTAAAAATTAAATCTGGCTCTTTGGGGCTGCAACAGGAAGACTGAATTTGAGATACAGTAATTCTAGATATTTATATCATTTAGTCACTTGCACAGTTGGTCTTCTGCAGCTGTGGTTTGTTAGGGATTATCCCACCAGAAGGGATGGCAGAAATACACGTATTTAATAGAATTTTTTTCCTCCATTTCTTTCTCTGGCTCTAAATTGCCACTTGGAAGGAGGGAAGCTGAACCATAGGTGAGGATCTGAGGGGCCAGGAGCTGGGAGTTGCCCAGGAGCTGGGAGCTTCAGGCCTGCCTGGAGGGAGGAGCAGGATGGGAGCCTGGAAAAACCGGAGCTGGATCCTGGTCCCCAAACTTCAGGAGAGGAGAGGGGCTCTGCAGATCCTCCTTTACAGGAGAATTTAAAGCCCACTTCTGCTTTCTGTAGCCCCTAGTTTGAAGGCCAGATGTTCTATGGTCTGGACAACCCATCATGTCTTTTCTTCATTGCTTCTAGGTACATTCTCTTCACCCCAGAGAGAGGCTCAGCACCTTGGAGGACCCCTGAAACTCCTGCACGAAGCCGTGGAGCCTCCTTCTTACAGGCAGGAGTGCAGGTGTTTACCTGGGAATGGCTGACATACCTGCAGGTCCTGGTGGCCCATAAACAGTGCTTGGCCTCCTTCCCAAATCCCTTCTAGGTGCACAAACACTCAGGGCTACATTTCCATTCACCTTCTAGCTCCAGTTAATAGTGTCCCAGGCCATAGACATAGAAATCAAACTTATGGTTACCAAAGGGGAAAATGAGGGAGGGGATAAATAAGGGGGTTGGGATTCACAGATACAAACTACTATGCGTAAAACCGAAAACCAACAAGGATCTACTCTATAGCACAGGGAACTATATTCAATATCCTGCAATAACCTATAATGGAAAAGAACCCAAAATAGAATATATATAGGCTTGCCTAGTGGCTCAGATAGTAAAGAATCTGCCTGCAATGTGGAAGACCTGGAATTCATCCCTGGGTTGGAAAAATCCCCTGGAGAAGGGAATGGCAGCCCACTTCAGTATTCTTGTCTGGAGAACTCCATGGACAGAGGAGCCTGGTGAGCTAGAGTCCATGGGGTCACAAAGAGTAGGACACCACTGAGTGACTAACAGACACACACACACACACAGACATATATGTAACTGAATCACTTCTCTGTATACCAGTAACTAACACAACATTGTAAATTAACTATACTTCAATTTTTAAAAAGGGAAAAAAACCAAGATCCCAGGAACCTTTGCAGGGGGAACAGTGTTTGTACATGTGTTTCTTGAGTCTCCTTAGCAATAATCCCTCAGCCCAGGCAGAGGTTTCTTCTTCACCAGAGAAAAGACAGAGAAAAAGGACAAGACTTCCCTTTTCTTTAAAAGCTGTGCTCTTCGGTTGAGAGCCACTCACTCCAGCTCTCTGTAATGTGACGAGATCTCCCCAAGTGAACCCATCGCATTCTGGGAGCTCAGCATAAAAATTACAGCTGCCTTAGAGGCCACCTGACCCTGATGCATCAAGCCCTGGAGTGAGGCCAAACCACCACTTAAAATGACAATCCTGGACAAAGCGGCACAATGACATGGTAAAAATATATAGATGGATATAGACGTAATATGAAAATACACATTTTTCCTGCTCTCATTGTCAGAAGCAGGCATGTTAAAGGTATTAACAATTAGTGTTCCTCTCTGGAGGGATCCTCCAGTTATGTGCTTTGGAACCCAGACAGGAAGCAAGAATCAGGCAGCAAAGCAAAATTAATCCTGACAAAATGAAACGATGCAGCCGAGGTATCTGGGATGGAAGGGCCCAGAGGGCAGGAGGCAGTTGTGCAACCCCACTCCCCACCCCCAACAGCTGTCTGTGGGAGGAAGGGTCTACCTGAGGGGGATGAGTGCTGCAGGAATCAAGACTACCAAAAGCAGAGGTGTTAATTTCTGAGGGGCAAGACACCCAGGGAGGAGCTCTCTATGCAATGTTCCTCCAAACTTCTATCCCTGTCTTTCTAGGGTACCTACAACTGGGTGGAAAGCTTGGCATGCACACCCAGGAGGCAGAGATGTGGTCCCCCCGCCAACTCCACTCCTCGGGGCTAGCTCCAGACACAAAGAGCTGGAGGTGACTCAGGCTGAGATGTGAGGTCATCTGTCCCCAGCAGATGCCTCCTGTACTATGGGGACGGAAATTTCCCAGACTAGCTTGTTTCCTCAGGGGTGGGAGAGACAGAAGCAGTTCTGCCTTTGTTTCCAGATTTTAATTTCCTAGAATCTGCCCCAAGGGAATTTTTTTTTTTTTTTTCCTCTTTCTTTCCAAAATAACTCCTTCGTTCAGACAGGAGAGAGCATCTTTTTGCTCTTTCCTGTTTAAGGACAGAAGATGACTTTTCTACTCTTAAAATACAACACCTTTCTATTTCAAACTCCTTGCTCTGGCTCTTTGTAGTGGGATGTAAAATTCCTAGTACTGACAGACTCAGATCAAATTTCCGGAGAAAGAGTAATTTGGTAATGTGCTCTCCTGTTTTCCAGCCCTCTTTGGGCTTTCTGGCAACCACACTGCAGGTCTCATCTCCAGTGTTTACTGCTCTCTCCCTTAAAATTTTCATTTTGCTTTTAGAGTCCTAATGTCTGCCTTTTTTAACCTAAACATTTAAAAATTTTGTAACCTACGCTGCTCTACCCTTGGGCAAACTCCAGGAGATGGTTAGGGACAAGGAAGCCTGGTGTGCTGCAGTTCATAGGGTTGCAAAGAGTCAGACATGACTTGGAGACTGAACAGCAACCTGAACTCAGTAAAGTGTACGCTAATCTTACCAGTGCAGCTCAGTAATCAACCACCCAACGCCTTCCCTCACCCTGTCCACAGCACCCCTCTCTCTGCCTGGACAGAACCCCAACTTCACACCTATCACTATAGATGAGATGTGCCTTTTCTAGACTTTCATATGAATGAGATCATCCCGTATATACTCTTTCATGCCTGTTTTTTTTTTCATTCAGCATTATGTTTTGAAGATTCATCCGAGTTGCTGCATGTATCAATAGGTGTTTTTTTTTTTTT
>SJYV01002245.1:786487-923603 GCA_006410875.1 Neotragus pygmaeus | reverse complement strand
AACTTCTCTATCCATTCATCTATTGATGGACATCTAGGTTGCTTCCATGTTCTAGCTATTGTAAATAGTGCTGTAATGAACATTAGGGTACATGTGTATTTTTCAGTTTTGGTTTCCTCAGGGTATATTCCTAGGAGTGGTGTTGCTGGGTCATATGGTGGTTTTATTCCTAGCTTTTTAAGGAATCTCCACACCATCTTCCATAGTGGTTGTATCAGTTTACATTCCCACCAGCAATGCAAGACCTTTTGATGGTGGCCGTTCTGACTGATGTGAGGCGGTATCTCACTGTAGTTTTGATTTGCACTTCTCTAATGAGTGATGTTGAGCATCTTTTCCTGTGCTTATTAGCCATCTGTATATCTTCTTTGGAGAAATGTCTCTTCAGGTCCCTTTCCCACTTTTTGATTGGGTTGTTTGTCTTTCTGGTGTTGAGTTGTATGAGCTGCTTGTATATTTTGGAAATTAATTCTTTGTCAGTTGTTTCCTTTGTTACTATTTGCTCCCATTTTGAGGGTTGTCTTTTCACCTTGTTTGTAGTTTCCTTTGCTGTGCAAAGGCTTTTAAGTTTAATTAGGTCCCACTTATTTATTTATTTTTTATTTCCATTACTCTAGGAGGTGGGTCATAGAAGATCTTGCTTTGATTTATGTCACTGAGTGTTCTACCTATGTTTTCCTCTAAGAGTTTAATAGTTTCTGGTTTTACATTTAGGTCTTTAATCCATTTTGAGTTTATCTTTGTGTATGGCCTTGGGCAGTGTTCTAATTTCATTCTTTGGCACAGAGCTGTCCAGTTTTCCCAGCACCACTTATTGTAGAGGCTAATTTGTCCCATTGTATATTCATGCCTTCTTTGTAAAACTAAGGTACCCATAAGTGCATGGGTGTATCTCTGGGTTCTCTATTGTTCCATTGATCTATATTTCTGTTTTTGTGCCAGGACCATACTGTTTTAAGAACTGTAGCTTTGTAATATAATCTGAAGTCAGGAAGGTTGATTCCTCCAGCTCCATTCTTCTTTCTCAAGACTGCTTTGGCTCTTCGGGGTCTTTGGTGTTTCCATATTAATTGTGAAGTTTTTTGTTCTGGTTCTGTGAAAAATGCCATTGGTAATTTGATAAAGATCACAGTGAATCTGTAGATTCCATTTGGTAGTATAGTCATTTTCACAGTATTGATTCTTCCTACTCAGGAGCATGGACTATATCTCCATCTGTTTATGTCATCTTTGATTTTTTTCATCAGTGTCTTATAGTTTTCCATGTATAGGTCTTTTGTCTCCTTAGGTAGGTTTATTCCTAGATATTTTATTCTTTTTGTGGCAATTCTTGGGGAATTCCTCTTCCCCTAGTCACTGTGTTCTACTTTTTGAGAGCCCAACTTTTATCCTAACTCGGACAGAATCCATGTCATGAAGACTACCTCTCCCAAGAACGGTTCTGCCTAAGAAGCATTGTCACTGTGATTACCTGTTCCATCAGGTTGGACCCTTAGCAACTGATATTGGAGTTTATTATATTCCCTTATAGTCGGATGGTCCTGGCTGATCCTGGCCAGTCCATGCAGCCCTCAATTCTTGCCAGATTTTGCTAGATTCCCATTCACCATCCCTTCCATTCTCCTTGTATTAGTCTTACCTTGCTAGAGTGGGCTGTTTTGTTGGTATTTCCCAGATTTGAAATTCTTACTCCCAGACCACCAGTTATTGGGGCCATCTTTTTGCATTCTTGTTAATAGGAAAACCCAGGAGATGAGATTTGATAATGGGCATCCAGCAGCAAATGGGTAACTGGCATGAATGCCTTGTTTACATCATAGGGTTTCCAGACCAGTATCCCACTCCAGATGCTTTTACTGTGTCCTGTATGAATATGACATATTCATAATCATGAATTCATATTCATTAATTCCCTGACATATGAATTCCTGAAGAGCTCCATTTCCATTTGGGGTTGGTGGTGAACAGAGAGGGAGATGTTTTTCTATGTCCCAGGATTCGATGTTTTTCCAGAACAACCTTGTTCCCTCTTGGACTCTCCAGTTTTTCAGTTTCTGATCTTGCCTTTCTTTGCACCTCTCCCCTTGAATCTTCCCTTGAAACATAGTTTGTTCCTCCCTCCCTCTTTTCCTTTCTTCTTTCACAATTTTGAGAGATCAATCCTAGTTCCACGCTTTGCTTTCTCATGATCTTGGAACCTGTTGTGTGCTCTCTTTGAGTTCTCTTACTCGAGCTCTGACCCTCATACAATACCACCATTACTATTTCCAAGAGTCAGATTACCTTAGTGCTTTTCTTTGTTTCCCAAAGAGAGCGGGTGTTTCTTGAAAAGCTTCCCAAGAATCAAGTGACATCTACCCAACGATGACTCAAGTCAAGTGGCTTCTTTGCAAAACACCCTCACAGTTTCTAGAATTTGAAGTGAAAGTTAGTCACTCAGTTGTGTCTGCCTCTTTGCTACTCCATGGTCCAGAGCCTGCCAGTCTTCTCTGTCCATGGAATTCTCAAGAAAAAAAAATGCTGGAGCGGGTTGCCATTTCCTTCTCCATGAGATCTTCCTGACCCAGGGATTGAACCCACGCCTCCCGCCTTGCAGGCAGATTCTTTACCGTTTGAGCTACCTTCTAGAATTTAGGTCAATTCAAACCCAGGAGACCTGAACCATCATCTCTGGGATTGTATACTCAATCTTTAAATGGTCCCAAGTTTTTTCTTGGAGGCTGAGAATGAAGAAAAGAGGAAGAGTCATATGATTTCCATTTAGATTGAGAATCTTTTCCCTGGAAACACAGAGGCCTCTCTGCTGCTTGCTTCCTTTTATGCATCCTGTTCAGAGGATGGCAGGATTACTCCCTAAACATATTACTGCAGCTCTTCCAGCAGATTCTCTCTTCTAGGAATGTCACGAATGAATTACCATGTGGTGTTGGCATGGGGCCTCAGCCAGCAGGAGCCAATTATTTTAAAAATTTCCAAGCAAATCAGATCAGTGTTTCACAAGTTACTGGCCAAGAATCTTCAGAAAGTCGGGTGGCATTCCTTTACGACAGTGTGTTGCTGACCTAAATCGGTACCAATCTCACCATCCCCAGGTCCACAGTCCCAGTTCCAGGGGTTATGTTAGGACACCAGCTCACACCCTTTTGCAGCCATCTAATTCGGTAATTTCACATATCAAAACTGTAAATGGATGTTTGATCAGATCAGATCATTAAATTTTCTAATTAGGCAGCACAGACTTCCTTTGCCAGATGGATTGAGCTGCACCTATTTGTGACACAACTTAATCACACTTTGCTTCACTGTCAAGGCCATGTTTCAGGGAGGAAATATGTTCTCTTGGCTAGATTAAACATATGCCGTCCAAACCCGACATCTCCAGCTAAGGGAAGGAGACTTTGCTGAATCGGAACATGTAAGAATGTATGTCACTGTTAAGATACATTAGCAATCAGCAAGTCAGGAGATTCTGCCATGTCTGATCTGAATTCTTAACAAAACAGTCTGTTTATGGAGAGAACGGACTCAGCTTTCATTAGTTAGTACATCAAATGGATATTCACAAATATTGAGCCTTAGGGATGAAGGAGTCAGCTTGGAAACAGTGTATCATAGTGTCTGTTTTTGCTGTTTATGTTTCTTTGAACTGTCAGGATGTCTGGAGATGGTTCTGTCCCTGACAGACAGGTACTCCAGAGCATAAAGGAATTTCAAATGTCACTTGGACATCAACTCTAGGACTCTGTGCCTCCTGCGATCTAATCTAAATCCTTTCTGATAAAGTTTCATTCTGTTTCGTCGTCTTCTGTTATCAAGCGATACAGGCTCCCTCAGTCACCAACGTCCACACTCAGTAGATCTTTTACTCACTGGGAAGTACTGGGTCATTTAAGTACTGAGGCTCCAACATAAAAACATTTAAAACAAATCTCACACTGAAAATATTTGTAAAATTGTAGTCTGTTGCTTTTGTCTAAACGGTGCTGTTAACTTTGATTTTGTGGTTATTGCATTATAATAGGATCTGGAGTCTGTTCGTACCATTTTGCAGAATTATCACTTCAGGGGATCAGTCTGAACCAGTTCTGATCTCCAGGCATGCGTCTCTGAATAGGGACCACCATACTGAGAGGGCTCTCTTGTTGCAGTTGTTTATCCCTTTCCCCTATATCACTGGTGGCTCAGCTGGTGAAGAATCCACCTGCGGATACCTGGGTTTGATCCCTGGGTTGGGAGGATCCCCTGGAGAAGGGAAAGGCTATCCACTCCAGTATTCTGGCCTGGAGCATTCCATGACTGTATAGTTTATGGAGTCACAAAAAGGGGGACATGACTGAACAACTTTCACTTGACAATAGGGGGAAAATGCACTCCTGTTCATTGACATACTTCTTTAGGTTAATTTCAGTTATTTCCTAGCCTATGAGTAAAATGCATCATATTAATACTAACACTTGGATTTAGTGGTCACCATACATTTGTCTCTAAAATTCACAGATGAGAACAGATACTGCACTTGATCTTAGCCAACGGCAGAGAGCAACATAGATAGGTCTAGAGATTGTCATACTGACTGAAGTTAAGGCATACAAGAGAAGGAGAAATATGGTATGGTATCCTGTATACATGGAATCTAAAAAGACATGCTGCAAATGAACTCATTTACAGGACAGAAACAGACTCACAGACTTAGGAGAACAGATTTATGGTTGTCTGGGGGAACGATTGAGGGAGGGGATATCAGGGAGTTTGGAATGGACATGTACATGCTGCTATATTTAAAATGGATAACCAACAAGGACCTACTGTATAACACAGGGAACTCTGCTCAGTGTTATGTGGCAGACTGGATGGGAGGGGAGTTTGGGGGAGAATGGATCCATGTATACACACGGCTGAGATGGCTGCATCCCTTCGCTATTCACCTGAAACTATCATAACATTGTTAATCAGCTATACAAAATAACAAGTTTAAAAAAGTAAAACCAAAAGTAAAATGCATAGACAGATTTGTAGTTTCCTGCCCCTACGTGTGCCGGAGAATTTTCCAGAGGTTGCCTTAAGCTCATCAAGAATTGGTCTCTGTCCTCACTTGTTAAGCTGGCCGGCCCAGCCCTCTGAACTGCTGGTGAGATGCAGGCCGTGTTTTGATCATCCACACCATGGCATTTTATTCCAGATCCCTGGGCCTTCACTCTGCAGAGCTGTGAGTCTGTCACAGCCATCTCAGAGCAGGTCACCTTTGGGTGACCCTGAGCAGTAATGCTCTTTTTGGCAGAGGGGAGGAGAGAAAAGGGGGATATTCTGTACATTTTTCTCACATGAGGTCCCTGATGGCTGGAAGCTCAGGGTTGTGGCTCAGGCGCCATTGTTAGAGTTCCTTTTGCCCAGCCGTCTTCTCTGACTTGAGCCCCTCACACAGCTGTAACACCCCAGGCCACGGTTGTCCATCTCTAGGGCCGGATTGAATCCTCTCTGTTCCACCTTGGGGTGGCCCTGAAGGAGAACCACAGAAGGCAGTAGCAGATGCCCGTGGTGCTCTCAAAGGATGGGGGCACCGCGGTCTGCAAGGACCGGGCCTGTCACACTCCGTGGGGAGGGTGCTGTGACTCAGATGGATGGCACGTCCCAGCTGGGTGGCTCGGATCCCGGAGTGCGACTGACTTCTGTGAATGGGTCCTTTCAGTCCCCGCACACTGCCCCTTTTCTCCGCGAGGCACACGCAGCACCGCGGCGGCGGCCTGGGCTGGGTTCCCGCAACAGCTGCAAGGTGCATCTGGAGCCACCGGCTCCGCTCCTGCCTGCAGTCCTGGCTCTCGGGGACAGCCTTCTCTCTCATGGAGCCCATCTTCGTTCTCACTGCTGCTGGCAAAGCCCCAGAGCACTGCGAGTCTGGTGACCCCTCACTTACATAGATGGGGTCCAGTTATTCTTCCCGGAGGTCTCTGCGGCCCTCATTTAAGTTCAGTGACAGCAGCAGAAGAGGAGGGGAAGCGCATTAATCACCCCCACATGCCTGATGTGCTGAGCACCATCTCTGCTCCCCGCAGTAGCTTCACAGACCAAGGTTTTCTGTTATCTTCCTTCATCTAATAAAAAGAAACTTGTGTTTCTATTCTGCAGATGGCTATTTTTTTCCCCCTTAAGGCTCACAGAATGGGGCAAATTCTATATTTTGTCAGTTTTTATGCATTTTAATTTTAAAGCAGTTTTGTTGAGGTATATTATATGTATATACAATAAATTGCACATATTTAAAGTGTATAATTTGATAACTTTTGATATATATCTATATCTGTGAAATTGTTGCCACAAATCAAGATAATGAACATATCTATCACACCCCAAAATTTACTTATGTGCATGTTTGTATTCTTTTTTATTGTCTGTCTTCTTTCACTCAGCATGATTAGTCTGAAATGTATCTGTGCTATTGTATGTGTTAAGAATCTCATTCCTTTTCATTGCTGAGTAATATTCCAACATGCAGGTATATGGGTATGATTATTCAGCCACAAGTTGATGGATATTTGAATTATTTCTAATTCCAGACTGTTATAAATGAAACTGCTATGAAAATTCATTTACAAGTCTTCATATGGATATATGCTTTTTAAAAGCTATTTCTTTTGCATTGGGGAATAGCCAATTGACAATGTTGTGATAGTTTTAGGTGAATAGCAAAGGGACTCAGCCATATGTATATATGTATTGGAAATATGCTTTTGCTTAAATTAGATAATACCCAGGAATGAAACAGCTGGGTCATATGGAAGTCTTTAATTCTTAAAGAAACTGCCAAACTGTTTTCCAACATGATCGCTGTTCATCTCATTGGACCACATTGATTTCTCTTTGCTCTACCTCTGGGTGGCCCTGAAGGAGAACCACAGATGGCAGCAAATACCCTTGCTGTTTTACATGTTCCATTTCCGCACGTCTTCACTCACACTTGGTATAATCAGCCTTCTCAAGTAGGTAGCTAGCACATGTCATTTGGGTTTTAATTTGCATTTTTCTAAAGTTGAATTCTGTGAAGCATATTTTCTTGTGCATTGTCAACATCTATATATGTTTTTCAATGAAGTGCTCATTCAACTCTTTTGCCATTTATTTATTTAGTTATTTTCTTCTTAGTTTTGAGAGACCTTTATATATTCTGGATACAAATCCTTTATTAGATATGTGTTTTACAAATATTTTCTCCCAATCTATGATTTGTCCTTTTACTCCCTTAAAAGTGTCTTTTTTTAAAGCTTTTAAAAAATATTTATTTATTTGACTGAGCTGATCTTAGTTACATCGTGTGGGAACTAGTTCCCTGACCAGGGATCAAACCCAGGCCCCCTGCATTGGGAACAAAGAGTCTTAGCCACTGGACCACCAGGGAAGTCCCTAAGAGTGTCATTGAAAAGCAGAAATTTTAAATTTTTGATGAAGTTCAATTTATGATTTTTTTTTCCTACTTTAGATCATGACTTTGATGTCATGTCTAAGAAATCTTTGCATAATTTAAGGTCAAAAATATTTTTACCTGTGATTGCTTCTATAATTTTAGGTATTATATTAAGATCTTTGATGTTTTTTTAGTTACTTTTTTAAAAATAGGAAGTATGAATCAAATTTAAAGTAGAAAATGTGGACCAGGAGTGAATTCTCCAGGTCAGAATACTGGAGTGGGTAGCCATTCCCTTCTCCAGGGGATCCTTCCAACCCAAGGATTGAACTCAGGTCTCCCACATTGCAGGCAGATTCTTTACCATCTGAGCCACCAGGGAAGCCCTTTAAAATAGAAAATGTGGATCAAATTTCTTTCCTTTTCTTTTTTTCCCCATTATTTGGCATATAGATATACCTTACTCTAGTACCTTATGTTGAAAACATTATTTTTTCTCCACGGAATTGTCTTTTTACCTTGTAAAAAGTCAGGTGTCCACATATATGCATGTCTATTTCTGGGTTGTCTATTCATTTTCATTGATTTATTTACCTTGCCACTAATACCAAGATGTCTTGAAATCAGGCACTGTTAGTCCTCACACTTTGTTTCTTTTTCAAAGTTGTTCTAATTATTCTAGGTCTTTTGCACTTTCATAAGAATTTTAGAACCAACTTGTTTAGATTTCATCAGGATTGTATGACTCTATAGGTCAGTTTGAGGAAAATTAATATAACAATTATAAGTTGTTTGACCCATATCTATCTATTGATATCTGTACCTATCTGTGTAGTCAGGTTTTAATTTCTTTCAACAGTGTATTATAGCTTTCAAGGTGCAGGTATTGCATATTTTTTATTAGTTTTCTTCTAAGTATTTAAAATTTTTATACTATTGCTGTTGTTTATATTATTCTTGTTGTTTACTCGCTAAGTTGTGTCCAACTCTTTTGTGACCCCATGGACTACAGCCCACTAGGCTCTTCTGTTCATGGATTCCTCCAGGCAAGAATACTGGCTGCTGCTGTTAAGTCGCTTCAGTCATGTCCGATTCTGTGTGACCCCATAGACANTTTACTCGCTAAGTTGTGTCCAACTCTTTTGTGACCCCATGGACTACAGCCCACTAGGCTCTTCTGTTCATGGATTCCTCCAGGCAAGAATACTGGCTGCTGCTGTTAAGTCGCTTCAGTCATGTCCGATTCTGTGTGACCCCATAGACAGCAGCCTCCCAGGCTCCCCTGTCCCTGGGATTCTCCAGGCAAGAACACTGGAGTGGGTTGCCATTTCCTTCTCCAATGCATGAAAGTGAAAAGTGAAAGTGAAGTTGCTCAGTCATGTAAGACTCTTAGTGACCCCATGGACTGTAGCCCACCAGGCTCCTCCATCCATGGGATTTTCCAGGCAGCAGTACAGGAGTGGGGTGCCATTGCCTTCTCCAAGAACACTGGAGAGGGTAGCTATTCCCTTCTCCAGAGGATCTTCCTGACCCAGGGATTGAACCCACATCTCCTGCATTGGCAAGCAGTTTCTTTAATGCTGAGCCAACCAGGGTAATGGATCAATGGACTGGTTCAAAATTGGGAAAGGAGTACATCAAGGTTGTATATTGTTACCCTGCTTATTTCACTTCTATGCGTAGTACATAATGCAAATGCTGAGCAGGATAAGTCACCAGCTGGAATTAAGATTGCCAGGAGAAATATCAACCACTTCAGATGTGCAAATGATAACATTTTAATGGCAGAAAGCACAGAGGAACTAAAGAGCCTCTTGATGAAGGTGAAAGAGGAAAGTGAAAAAGCTGGATTAAAATTCAACATAAGAAAAATTAAGATCATGGTATCTGATCCCATCATTTCATGACAAATAGATGGGGAAAGAGTGGAAACAATGACAGATTTTATCTTCTTGGGCTCCAGAATCACTGCAGATGGTGACTGCCGCCATGAAATTAAAAGACGCTTGCTCCTTGGAAGAAAATTTATGACAAACCTAGTCAGCATATTAAAAAGCAGAGAACATCACTCTGCCAACAAAGGTCCATATAGTCAAAGCTATGGTTTTTCCAGTAGTCATGTATGGACATGACAGTTGGACTATAAAGAAGGCTGAGCGCCAAAGAATTGGTGGTTTTGAATTATGGTGCTGGAGAAGACTCTTGAGAGTCCCTTGGACTACAAGGAGATCAAACCAATCAGTCCTAAAGGAAATCAATCCTGAATATTCATTGGAAGGAACGATGCCAAAGTTGAAACCCTGATACTTTGGCCACCTGATGTAAAGAGCTGACTCATTGGAAATGGCCCTGATGCTGGGAAAGATTGAGGGCAGGAGGAGAAGGATGAGATGGTTGGATGGCATCACTGACTCAATGGACATGAGTTTGAGCAAGCTCTGGGAGATGGTNCCTGATGTAAAGAGCTGACTCATTGGAAATGGCCCTGATGCTGGGAAAGATTGAGGGCAGGAGGAGAAGGATGAGATGGTTGGATGGCATCACTGACTCAATGGACATGAGTTTGAGCAAGCTCTGGGAGATGGTGAAGGACAGGAAAACCTGGCATACTGTAGTCCATGGGGTTGCAGAGTCAGACATGACTCATAAAATTGAAAAACAGCAACCAATTTCAATCAATTTTAATATCCTTTGTGGGGTCATATTCTGCTATATTTTCTACATAGATATTCGTGTCATCTACAAAAAAAGAAAGATACTATCACCTCTGTTTCAATCTGGTTGCTTTTTATTCCTTTTTCTTCACTTATTGCAATAGCAAAAATTTCAGTACAATGCTGACTAGAAATGATAAACAAATATCCTTGCCTTGTTCCTCATCTCAAGAGAGTAAGCATTCAGCCTTTTACCACTACGTATGATGTTAGTTGTTGGTTTTTCATAGTGTCATTATAGATTGAAGAAGTTCTCTTGTATTTCCAGCCTGCTAAGAATTTTCTCTTTATTTTATTTTATTTTTCCAAACTCTCAAAAATTTATTTTGGAACATGTTTCTCTTTTTAATCATGGGTAAATGATGGATTTTTGTCAATTGGAACATCTATTGAAATGATTGACTTCCATGACGGCTCAGATGGTAGCGTCTGTCTACAATGTGTGAAACCAAGATTCAGTCCCTGGGTCAGGAAGATCTCTTGGAGAAGGAATGGCAACCCACTCTAGTATTCTTGCCTGGAAAATCCCATGGATGGAGGAGCCGGTAGGCTACAGTCCATGGGGTCACAAAATGTTAATATGGTGAATTATTTCAAATGTTAATATGGTGAATGGTTTCAAATGTTAAACCAGCTTTACATTCCTGGGATAAACCTCTCCTGGTGATGACATATTATCTTTTTTATACCTTGTTGGATTTGGATACTAGCTTATTTACAATTTTTGCATTTAAGTTCATGAGAGACATTGGTCTTTGTTTTCTTTTCTCCTAATGTCTTTGATTTTATCAGGGTACCACTGAAAGTGTTCCTTCCTCCTTTATTTAATGGAAATGTTTCATATAATTTACAGATGAAGATGTCTGAGTCTGTGTTTTTTCTCTATTGAGATTTTTTAAAATTACAAATTTAATTTCTTTAATAGGTATAGGGCTTTTCAGGCTATTTCTTCTTGAGAGACTTTAATAATTTGTGTCTCTCAAGGAAATTGTGCTTTTCACATTAAGTTGTTTAATTTATTGATACAGAGGTGTTCATAATATTCCCTTATTGATCTCTTCATATCTGTAGAATTTGTATTGATGTTATTTATTTCACTCCTGATATTACTAATTTGGTTCTTGCCTTTTGTTTTCTCATCAGTCTGGCTAGAGGTTTTATTGATTTCTCTCTATTGTTTTCCTATTTTGTCATTCATTGATTTTTATTCTGATATTATTTCCTTTTACTGATTATAGGTTAATTTGTTCTTTTTTTTTTATATTCTTAAAATGAAAGCTGAAGTCATCTTTGACTTGAGCCCTTTTTTTCTTCATAATATTAATGCTTGGTTCTATAAATTTCATCCAAGTAGTACTGCTTTCGGAGAAGGCAATGGCACCCCACTCCAGTACTCTTGCCTGGAAAATCCCAATGATGGAGGAGCCTGGTGGGCTGCAGTCCATCAGGTCACTAGGAGTCAGACACAACTGAGANTGGTTCTATAAATTTCATCCAAGTAGTACTGCTTTCGGAGAAGGCAATGGCACCCCACTCCAGTACTCTTGCCTGGAAAATCCCAATGATGGAGGAGCCTGGTGGGCTGCAGTCCATCAGGTCACTAGGAGTCAGACACAACTGAGAGACTTCACTTTCACTTTTCACTTTCATGCACTGGAGAAGGAAATGGCAATCCACTCCAGTGTTCTTGCCTGGAGAACCCCAGGGACAGTGGAGCCTGGTGGGCTGCCGTCCATGGGGTCACACAGAGTTGGGCACCACTGAAGTGACTTAGCAGCAGCAGCAGTACTGCTTTAGCTGTGTCCCACAAATTTTAATAAGTTGTATGTCTTTTCCATTCACTTCAAAATAATTTTGTATTTTCATTTTTGATTCAGTATATATTTCAAATATAGTTTTCAAATATTTGGGAATTTTCCCAGAGATCTTTCCATAATTGATTTCAAATTTAATTATATTATGGCTCAATAACATATTTTGTATGATTTGAATCCTTTTGAATTTTAAATTTGTTGAGACTTGTTTAACGACCCAGATTATGGTCTATTTTGGTAAATTTTATGTATTCATTTGAAGAGAATGTGTATTCTTCTCTTGTTGAATACAGTGTTCTATAAATATCAATTAGGTCAAATTAGTTGATTGTGCTGTTCAAATCTTCTATGATCTTGCTTGCTTTATTGAAAGATTGATATTAAAATCTCTGCTTACAGCTATTGATTGGTTTATTGGTCCTTGCAGTTCTATCAGTTTTTGCTTCATATATTTCAAAATTCTATTATTAGGTGGATAAGCACTTAAGATCATTATATCCTCCCAATGGACTGATCCTTTTAATATTACACAATGACCTTCTTTACCCTTGTTAATATCTTTGTTCTGATGTTTACTTTTTCTAATACTGATATAACCACAACAACTTTCCTTTGATTAGTGCAAAACATTGATAATTAGTGATTAGTGGTTTTTTTTAGGCCTTTACTTTTAAGCATTCTGTGTTGTATACTTAAAATGTGTTTCTTCCAGGCAACATATCTTTCTTTCTTTTTTTTTCACTTATTAGCCATTAGTCATTGTAGTTTTGTTATTTTAGTGCTTGCCTTAGATTTTTTAATATCTACCTTTGGTTAATCACAGTCTACCTATCTTCAAGTGACTTTATAAAACAAAACACTTATAGAACAAGAACTTTAAAGTGGTATAAATTTGACCTTTGAACAATGTGGGGGTAGGGCACCAACCTTATAGACAGTGAAAATTACATGTATAATTTATATTTCAGCCTCTGTGTATGCAGTTCCTTCATATCTATAATGCTTCCATATCCAGGGTTCCATATCTGTGAAGTTAACCAACCTTGGATCATGTAGTCCTGTACTATTGAAAAAGAATTCACATACAAGTAGTCCTGCCGAATTTAAATTCACATTGTTCTAGGGTACTTATATATCTCCTCTTCCATTCTTTGGGAAAATTTTATCATACATTTCACTTTTATACATGTTATAAATTTTAAAACATTCTTATGACTTTGATCTAAACAGTCAATTATCTTCCAAACATTTAAATAGTTAGAAAGAAATCATTATATTTAATTATATAGTTATCATTTCCAGTGCTTTTTTTTCCTTTCCTTTTTATGGATCAAGATTTCCATTTGATAATATATTCCTTCAGAGAAGGCAATGGCATCCCANGTCCATGGGGTCACACAGAGTTGGGCACCACTGAAGTGACTTAGCAGCAGCAGCAGTACTGCTTTAGCTGTGTCCCACAAATTTTAATAAGTTGTATGTCTTTTCCATTCACTTCAAAATAATTTTGTATTTTCATTTTTGATTCAGTATATATTTCAAATATAGTTTTCAAATATTTGGGAATTTTCCCAGAGATCTTTCCATAATTGATTTCAAATTTAATTATATTATGGCTCAATAACATATTTTGTATGATTTGAATCCTTTTGAATTTTAAATTTGTTGAGACTTGTTTAACGACCCAGATTATGGTCTATTTTGGTAAATTTTATGTATTCATTTGAAGAGAATGTGTATTCTTCTCTTGTTGAATACAGTGTTCTATAAATATCAATTAGGTCAAATTAGTTGATTGTGCTGTTCAAATCTTCTATGATCTTGCTTGCTTTATTGAAAGATTGATATTAAAATCTCTGCTTACAGCTATTGATTGGTTTATTGGTCCTTGCAGTTCTATCAGTTTTTGCTTCATATATTTCAAAATTCTATTATTAGGTGGATAAGCACTTAAGATCATTATATCCTCCCAATGGACTGATCCTTTTAATATTACACAATGACCTTCTTTACCCTTGTTAATATCTTTGTTCTGATGTTTACTTTTTCTAATACTGATATAACCACAACAACTTTCCTTTGATTAGTGCAAAACATTGATAATTAGTGATTAGTGGTTTTTTTTAGGCCTTTACTTTTAAGCATTCTGTGTTGTATACTTAAAATGTGTTTCTTCCAGGCAACATATCTTTCTTTCTTTTTTTTTCACTTATTAGCCATTAGTCATTGTAGTTTTGTTATTTTAGTGCTTGCCTTAGATTTTTTAATATCTACCTTTGGTTAATCACAGTCTACCTATCTTCAAGTGACTTTATAAAACAAAACACTTATAGAACAAGAACTTTAAAGTGGTATAAATTTGACCTTTGAACAATGTGGGGGTAGGGCACCAACCTTATAGACAGTGAAAATTACATGTATAATTTATATTTCAGCCTCTGTGTATGCAGTTCCTTCACAGCTATAATGCTTCCATATCCAGGGTTCCATATCTGTGAAGTTAACCAACCTTGGATCATGTAGTCCTGTACTATTGAAAAAGAATTCACATACAAGTAGTCCTGCCGAATTTAAATTCACATTGTTCTAGGGTACTTATATATCTCCTCTTCCATTCTTTGGGAAAATTTTATCATACATTTCACTTTTATACATGTTATAAATTTTAAAACATTCTTATGACTTTGATCTAAACAGTCAATTATCTTCCAAACATTTAAATAGTTAGAAAGAAATCATTATATTTAATTATATAGTTATCATTTCCAGTGCTTTTTTTTTCTTTCCTTTTTATGGATCAAGATTTCCATTTGATAATATATTCCTTCAGAGAAGGCAATGGCATCCCACTCCAGTACTCTTGCCTGGAAAATCCCATGGATGGAGGAGCCTGGTAGGCTGCAGTCCATGGGGTCGCTGAGTCAGACACGACTGAGTGACTTCACTTTCATGCGTTGGAGAAGGAAATGGCAACCTACTCCAGTGTTCTTGCCTGGAGAATCCTAGGGATGGCAGAGCCCAATGGGCTGCCATCTGTGGGGTGGCACAGAGTCAGACACGACTGAAGCGACTTAGCAGCAGCAGCAGCAGTATATTCCTTTTGTTTGACAGACTTTCTTTAAGGTTTCCTGGAGTTTGAGTCTGCTGATGGTGCATTCTTCTAGCTTTGTAAGTCTGAAAAAGTATTTTTTAACTTTGTTTGGAAAGGAGTTTCACTGGGTATATAATTCTAGGTGGTGGCTTTTTTTTTTCCTTTCACTATTTTAAAGATGTTACTTCACTGTCTTACTTCTTTTGATTGTGATGAAAAATATTTTGTCTTGTCTTTGTTTCTTTGTATGTAAGATATCTCCCCAACCCTCACCTCCAAGTTGCTTTAAAAACCTTCCCTTTAGCATTGATTTTGAACACTTTGAGCACAATTTTCCTTGATGTACATTTCTTCACGTTTGTTGGGCTGGGGGTTTATTGTGCTCTTGTACTGCTGCTAAGTCACTTCAGCTGTTGGGAAAAAATTTGGCTATTGTTTTTCCAAGTATTATTTTTCTTCCTTCTCTCTCCTTCAGGGGCTACAATTAAATGCACAGTAGACTACTTAAAATTGTCTCAAGCTCATTTTAGAAAATTATTTTTTCTCTATGTGTTTAATTTGGAGTAGTGTCTATTTCTATGTCTTCATGTTTACTAATCTTTTCTTCCACAATTTATAACACACCATTAATTCTGTCTAGTATAGTTTTTATTTCAGACACTGTAGTATTCATCTGCAGAAGTTGTATTTGAGTATATTTAATATCTTTCATGTCTCTACTTAACTTTCTGAACATATGGAAATAAGTTATAAGAACTGTTTTAATGTCTTTTTCTGCTATTCTAACATCTGTGCCTCTTCTGGGTTGGTTTCAATTGATTGATCTTTTTCCTCATTATGGCTCATATTTTCCTACTTCTGCTAATGTCTTTTAGTTTTTGGTTGGATGCCAGACATTGTGAATTGTACCTTGTTGATTGCTGGGTGGATATTTATTTATGCATTCTTAAAAATATATTTGATCTTTTTCTGGGATGAATTTCAATTGAAAATACTTTGATCCTTTTTAGTTTTGCTTTTAAGATTTATTAGGCAGCACCAGAACTGTAGACTTAATTAGTATAGAATTAATTCTGATAATTCTGGTGTTTCTTACTCCATCTTTGCCAGAAGTGGAAATTCTTCTGACAGTTTTTAATTTGGGGAAAACTACTAAAAATCTAAAGGAAAATTATACCACCCAAGATGCCAGCATTCAGGAGTCAACTCTGTCAATTAATGTTTCATTCTTCTTAGCTCTCTGGATAGCTTGCTGCTGCTGTTGCTGCTAAGTCACTTCAGTCATGTCCGACTCTGTGCGACCCCAGAGACGGCAGTGCACCAGGCTCCCCTGTATCTGGGATTCTCCAGGCAAGAACACTGGAGTGCGTTGCCATTGCCTTCTCCAATGCATGAAAGTGAAAAGTGAAAGTGAAGTCCCTCAGTTGTGTCCGACTCTTAGCGACCCCATGGACTGCAGCCTACCAGGCTCCTCTATCCATGGGATTTTCCAGGCAAGAGTACTGTTTCCTAATTTTCCTTATTAATAAATACATATATATCCAGAAATAATAATCCACATTCTCATTTTTTTTTACAGAATTTAATAATTTCCTTTCTTTTAGTTCAGGTAAGGAATTTATACACCTTTTCAGTTTTTCTGTTCTATTGATGCTGGGAAAGGGGTTTATTTAAGCAACATTGTAAGTGACAAAATTTTAAGACTGCCCATGTCCATATGTTCCAAGTTCTATAGTTGTGTAACATATTACTTGAAAGCTAAATGCCTTAAAATCTAGAATTATATTTATGAATTATGTGAGTTGGGAATTCATGCAGAGCATTGTGGAGTTGACTTATCTACCATTCTTAATGTCCAGCACCTGGACTTGGACATCTCAATGGCTAGATGTAGCTCAACGACTGGAAGCTGAAATCACTGGAAATATCTTACTTACATAGTTAGCAGTTGATACTGGCTGTCATCTGGAAGCTTGTTGGGGCTGTCAATCAAAATATTTACACATAGTCTCTCCCTGTGGCCTGGGCTCTCTCACAATGGCCTCAGGTAGTTGGACTTCTACATTGTGTCCCAGAGAACATGGTCAAAACTGTATTGCCTTTAATGATCTAGTCTTGGAAGACACACATCATTATTTCTATTTTACTCTATTGGCTAAAAAAGTCACTGCTGCTGCTGCTGCTGCTGCTGCTGCTAAGTCGCTTCAGTCATGTCTGACAATGTGCGACCCCAGAGATGGCAGCCCACCAGGCTCCCCCATCCCTGGGATTCTCCAGGCAAGAACACTGGAGTGGGTTGCCATTTCCTTCTCCAATGCATGAAAGTGAAAAGTGAAAGTGAAGTCACTCAGTCGTGTCCGACTCCTAGCGACCCCACGGACTTCAGCACACCTGGCTCCTCCATCCATGGGATTTTCCAGGCAAGAGTACTGGAGTGGGTGCCATTGCCTTCTCCACAAGCCCACCTAAATCCAAATGAGGGAATTAGGCTCCATCTCTTAATAGAGCATTAGCAAGATCTCATCACAGAAGTACATGTGAGGTATGAGATATGTTTGTGGTCATCTTTGGAAAACAAAATCTGCCATACCTGCCTTTGGTCACAAAATTCACATCCACTTTCACATGCATTCAGTCACCCCATCCCCCAAGACTTGCAAAGTTTCATCCCATTGTGGTGTCAATTAAAACGTCTAAGATCTTGTCAACTAAATTAAGTCCAGGTGACAATGGGGCTTCTCTGGAGCAATTCCTTGAAGATAGTTCTTCTTTTTCTAAAATCTATTAACTAAAGGCACAAGTTATCCATCCTTTCCCACCACATCCAGGTGAGACAAGGATAATCACTATTGTCCTCTCATTCAGAAAGAGGAAAAATGAAATATACACAAAGCTCTCTTTTGAGATGAGCCCTTTTTTCTTCCTTGGGATGTCTCTTAGGCTGTGTAAGAGACTTCAATTTGTTGAACAGAGAAGAATTTGCAAGGAATGCCCTAAGTACTGAGAAGTACTTTAGTCTATTTGAACTTCCACAACACACTGGTTTTGAGGTAAGATCCTAGAAAAGAGTTTTATAGTCACAACCTTGGTTTCATATTTATCCTGAGATGTTTTCATCTTAGCACCCTGGATTTGATCTTCACCCTGAGGCCATTTTTGCTTTTGAGCATTTTATACTGTGAGAGAATGGAGATGATAATCAGTTTTATTTTCAAATTGAACAGGTCCTGGGTCTTTCATATTTCCTTTAAATTTTCTTTAACATCGAGGGTTTCCTTTTCTGTGCCTGTATGCTCAGTTGTGTCCAACTCTTTGCAACCTCATGGACTGTAGCCCTCTAGGGTTGTCCATCAGATTTTCCCAGGCAAGAGTATTGGAGTGGGTTGCCATTTCCTTCCCCAGGGGTTCTTCCTGATGCAGGGATAGAACCCACATTTCCTGCATTGCAGATGGACTCTTTATCACTGAACCATCAGGGAAGCCCATTTTCTTTTACATGTCTAAAATAACTCAGTTGGTACTTTAGCATTTTGCTTGGAAATCCCTTTGAGCACACCTACTAGTTCATTGGGTTTATTTTTGTTTCTTCATGTCACTGCAAAAATAATTGCATTACAAACAGTTTGGCTAAACTTCCTACCACTCCATAACAAGGGTCATATTTTTTTTCCCCAGTCCTGAACTTTTTCTCAATAGCTCCTCAAGACTCTTTCATACTTATTGAGCACAGCAATGGCTGTTCAGGTTCAAGGAGAAGAGAATGAGGCAGTCTTGAAGGCAATAAGGCCAGGTCCTGCTGGCCAGGAGAAGAGCAACTGAGATGGGAAGCACTCCTGCAGCCACTTTTGGAGAAGTTCTGTCTACTGGGATGTCCAAACAGAATGAAGTTTTTGGCCAACCCAAATATAACAATTTCAGTGCTTGTGGGCAAGAGAGGTTTACCACCATATGCAAAAGGCTCACAGGAAGACACTGTCATTGGATGAAACTGATGCCTACTCCAAACTGGGCACAAAAAATTGCACAACTGGGCTTCTCTCTCATCCATCTTCTTAAAATGATGCTTATCATAAGATGGGGTTGCTATGGTGAAGGCAGAGGAGGAATACTGAAAAGAAATGGTAAAAAGTAGAAGTCATCATGTTGTCTCAAAGTCGCTAAGATAACATAAGCTAGAATAGCCTCAACTTTTCTCTTTATTACTCTATACCTCAAGGAGTCTATGGCCATTGAATAAAGAATCCTGCATTAATAAAATGGTTCAGTGGAGATCTTTTATTATCTCATAATAAAAGATTATTTGTCACCTACTATGCTTTCATATTTCAGTGCTTGCTTTATTAGCATTTAATGAACATCAACATTGTGCCATTTACTGCATGTGATACTAGAGCTATGAAAAATGTGGTTCTTGACCTGAATTAGCTCAGAGTGATAGCCAAAGAGAAGCCTGTTTACAAATAATTTGAATATGCCTGGGTAGTTTCTAGGGAAGACTCTTTAAAAAGCAACTAAGGGGAGGTAGAAAGGTCAAGAAAGATCTAATTGTAGGGCAGGTATCTAGAGTATTGTTGATAATTGAGTTAATTCATGAAAAATAAAAGTTAGCTTCCAGGTTGAAAGGTAAGCTATGTAAACAGCATTCTTGGCAGAAGAAACTACAAACTCAAGAGGACAAAGTGACATCCATGAAAGGCCTTAGCTTGTTTAAAAAGGATGAGGAATTTGGTAGGACTGGAGCATAAGAATCTTAATGCGAAGTGAGAGGTGAGGCTGGAGAAGGTTGGAGCTAGATTGTAATGGACTTTGAGCACTTCTTTATGGAATATGGTGCTTATTTTATAGGCACTGAGAGGCCAATAAATGTTCTTATGGAGAAAATGATCAGGAAGAGAGAGGATGCTGATGGCAGTATAAGGGTAAAAGATAAGACCAGATGACAGAAAGTATGCTTAGGAAGTTGTTGGAATAGTATAAGGTCGAGAAAAGCAGGCCTTATTCTAAGACAGTGACAGTGGGGCTTCATGGAAGGGGTAAAGTTCAGAAGCTTATTGTCAAGCATTTGGAGTCTGACTGAATGTGAGGAAGCTCAGTGAACAGTGATACAATTGGCTGAAACCAAGACTATAGTGGAGGAACAAAATAAATCTGTAGGAAGAAAGGGTAGGAAGATAAAGTTCAGTTGTGCCTATGAGGTGTGTGATGCCTTTGGGATATTCAAAAAGAGTTGCCTGAGACATAATTGGAAATATGGATCTGGTTGAAATTGAAGGAGGAGTTGAGATCATGGGTGTTCTCAAGTTTTAAGTTATATAAATTTGGGGGTGTAAGGATCAGGGGCAGGGTCCCCGGGTTCCATCACTGACTCAGTGGGCCGAAAAGTCCCTTACCCAGCCTGCCGGTAGACGCCCACAAACCGGCAGGGTGGGGCCAGGTCCTGGAACAACTGCATCAACCGTCGCAGCAATTGAAGCAGCCANTGTAAGGATCAGGGGCAGGGTCCCCGGGTTCCATCACTGACTCAGTGGGCCGAAAAGTCCCTTACCCAGCCTGCCGGTAAACGCCCACAAACCGGCAGGGTGGGGCCAGTTCCTGGAACAACTGCATCAACCGTCGCAGCAATTGAAGCAGCCATTCAGACATGGACATACGACTTTAAGCAGCCCAATCCCCGTAACAACCCCTGGCGATTGGCCCTTTAAGAAAGCCCGCGAACAAGCTGCCCCCATACTATAAAACCTTTGATTAGCCCGCGCTTCTTTGCAGACTCCCGCCCGCGGTTCCCAGGGAGTTCTGCCCGGGAGCGCTCGCCCAATAAAGGCTTCTTAATACCAGCTGGCAGAGACATCTTTCTGTTCGCGGCGACCTTACAGTAGGTTTGGGGTAAGGCCTCAGACTGCATTTCTAACAAGTTTCCAAACAATGTTGATATTTGCTGGCCCAAGGACACTTTGAGAACAACCTAACCACACCCATGGATATTCACTTTACCTGGAGCTAATTCTCCTTTCCAATTTAAACTCAACTGTCACTGTATAACACAAAGTTAGGAAAAATAATAACATCCAGTGGACCCCAATGAAATTTAAAATAGCTCTTGCTGAATTGAAGACTCACCCCATCCGGTGGAGGGTGACCATTTTACTTTCAATGGCATTTTGCTGCTCCAAAAGAGCATCCAGCTCTCTCTCCACCACTTTCTGAAACAAAGAAACATCCTGTCATTAGCATAGTCAGAAAGAACCTTAAGAGTTATCTAATCTAACTACTTATCTGTAGAGTAAATCCCATTTCAAATGTCTTCTTTCCTGTCATTAAGCTCCCTAGGGCTTTAAAAAATAATACTTCATTGTTGCTGTTATCACATTATGTAATAACTCATATCTCATTCCAGCTAGGAGGTGAACACAACAAAGAGACAAAATAAACTTTTATTCAATTTCATTAGCATAATGCCTAACACAGGGAGGCATTTAAAATATAAAGGCTCAAATAAAGAAACCAAACTTCTAAACTAGCAGTTATAAATAGTCTCTTCTAGTGTATAATCAGTACCCAGAAGCAATAAATAGAATTCTCTCACCCAAGTCAATTTTTGAGTTATTTTAACTAATGTAATCTTCTTATGCTTGGGTTTCTTCATCTGCAAAATAGGGATAGTACTATATACCCCTTACAGATGTTAGGTAAGCCAAACAATAACATACATAAATACAAAGACAATATTGTTCTGTCTGTAAGACTGACTTAATCTTTCTCCCCTGCAAAGTATTGATTAACTCAATGAATGTAAGCTTAGTACTGAACTTTACAAAGCACATCTTGCTGAAAAACATTAAAAACCGCTGGAGCTGTTGTAAGTCAATATTTGAAAATTCTCAAAGATACCAACAGCTGCTGTCTGTGCTCAACCTTCACAAAAGTTTGGTTTAGGGAACAGCTACTAAACTATTAGATCACAGCTTACATCTGCTGACTGGCAAGGAAGCTGGCTGGCAGTCAAAAATGTATTCACATCAAGTCACACAGAAAAGTAAAAGAAGGCTGCAAGGAATGTTAGAAAGCATAAAACCCACACTCCTCATTTGATATCAGGCAGGGCTAAGTACAGCTTCCCTGATGGCTCAGTGGTAAAGAATCCGCCCGCAAATGCAAAGACAGGGGTCAGATCCCCGGTTCAGGAAGATATCACAGGCAACAGGGCAACTAAGCCCATGCACCACAGTCACTGAGCCTGTGTTCTAGAGGCTGGGAGCCTCAACTACAGAGCCCACTGGCTGGCAACTACTCAAACCCTCCTGCCCTAGAGTTGTGCTCTGCAACAAGAGAAGCCACCACAATGAGTAACTGTCACCATAACTAGAGAAAGCTCAGGCAGCAACTTAACACCCAATACAGCCAAAAATAATCCGCTTGCCAATGCAGGAGATGGGGTTTATTACTGGATAGGGAAGATAATCTGGAGAAAACAGTAACCCATTCCAGTATTCTTGCCTGGGAAATCCCAGGGATACAGGAGTCTGGCAGGCTACCGTCTGTAGGGTTGCAAAAGAGTCCGACACGATTTAGCGACTAAGCAACAAGAGCTAAGTAAGTACAAGGGATGAAGCGACTTGTCCAAGATTAGACAGCTGTGTCTGAATCTTAAAATCTTGAGTTTTTATAAAGCCCTGAATTAACCTGAAACACTAAAATTACACTCTTCAATCATTCCCAAGAGAAGGAAGTCTTAAAACGCTTCGAGTTTATTTGCAATGATTTCCCGCCTAAATGAGATAAGGAGGTAAGAGCATTATAAAATTTTTAAACTGCTAAGTCGTTGCAAGAGAGCCTTTCTTCCTATTTTGAAAAAGCAAGCGAGTCGGCGTACACCCCTTAAGTCTAACTAAGCTCTGGCAGAGAAATCTGGCATTAAGAGCCAGGGAAATCAATGGATGACAGCGGGCAGATCGCCTAGGTAACAGGAAAGCATGCTTGGGGGCGTGAGACCGAGTAAACAGAGATGTCAGGTCGCTGCTGCTGCTGCTAAGTCGCTTCAGTTGTGTCCGACTTTGTGCGACCCCATAGATGGCAGCCCAGGCTCCCCCGTCCCTGGGATTCTCCAGGCAAGAACAGTGCAGTGGCTTGCCATTTCCTTCTCCAATGCATGACAGTGAAAAGTGAAAGTGAAGTTGCTCAGTCGTGTCCGACTCTTCGCGACCCCATGGACTGCAGCCTACCAGGCTCCTCTGTCCATGGGATTTCCCAGGCAAGAGCACTGGAGTGGGGTGCCACTGCCTTCTCCACAGGTCGCCCCACCTACACTCAATTACACGCCTGCTTCTCGCGTAGGTGTGTTTTTTTTGGTTCCTTGGCAAGACGAGAACGTCCCACAGCCCGAATTTCCCACTGACGGCTCCTAGGCCCACTGCCTCTGCATTCTTCCAGAAAAAGCTCAGCTCCCCCACCTCCTCGCCGCAGAGCCGTTCGTACACAGCCTCCAGCTCCTGCAGCTCGGTCAGGGAGCGAATGAGTTCGGTGGAGACTTCTGAGCAGCTGCCTCCTCCGACCCCGTCAGGCGGCCGAGGGACGCTTGACAGCTTCTGAAGGGAATCGAAGTCTGCCATCTTCGTCCCCATTCCTCGCTTCCGGCCCCGCGAGGCCCCCTCCTCGTTGGCGCAACACGTCTTTGGGGCTGTCCACGGAAGTGCCTAATGAATTTGTAGATTTTTTTTTTTTTAACTGTCTACTTTAGAAAGCCAATTCATTCCATATTCTCCTGGAAAAAATAACGGCCATAAAGAATATTTAAGTAATTTTCAATGCGGTGTGGAAGCAAGACAGAAGCAGTTAAAAAAATTATATATACATTCTTCAGGCGCCCGTGGGGACCTTTATCCGTCGCGCGCCAACCGGAAGGTCCCAATCCTCGGAGGTAATGGCGGACGCCGGTGGGTTGGCGTTGTCTGTAGCTTAGGCCTTCAAGGAAACTGAGGATCTGTTGGATATCTACGCCATCCTCCCTGCCGTAAGGTAAGGAAGCAGCTTCCTGACCTCCTTGAATCCGGGGAGAGGGAGAGCTGCTAGGTCGGGAGCTGGGCCGAGCCTTTGGTAGGGGTTTCCGAGGCAGCTTAGGCCCGAGAGGTAAGGGCAAACGACGAGGAGGTGGCGGAGGGGGGATGCTCGGGTCGGCTTTAGGGAATCGCCTCCCGCTTGCGTTCACAGTGTGGGAACTAGGCCTGGCTCAAAATTAGCTTTCTGGAGACCTTACCTGTTAGGCACTGGAGAACGTGTGAGAATGGCAGGAGGGACGTCTCCCCCTTGGGAAAGTAAATCCGACACATGGAAATGGAAAGGTCGGCGGAATGGAAAGGTCTTGGGCGTTGAAAGTGTAAATAATGGAAACAGCCTTAGAAATCAAGACTGTGTCGTGTTTATGCTTTGGCACTTGGGCAGCTTGTTTCCTTCCGTGATCTCAGGCAGTGATGTTCTTTTGGCACATGGAAAAGGGGTGGAGGGAGCAGTCACAGGCTCGTCTCCTCGTGTTTACAGACAGCATTCCCGTGTATCAGTCTAGTATGGGAAATAGAAATATACCAAGGTTAGGCCGTTAGAGGCTCCTGGTATATTATCTTGGCTGAACTTTCTCCATTACTCAAGATAACAATCGTTGGGGAATGTGATTTCTAAAGATAATCATGGATGGCATTAGTTGTAAAGCAACTAGAAAACAGGCCGAGTTCCTCAGTGAGCTATGAAGAATGAAAGGTAGCCTGGGGGAAGCTTTTCCAGGTTTCAGAAATGGCCCCTTGTCTCCTCTATTTGTTTTCGAAAAAATTTCATATTTTAAATTAAGTCAGTCAATCCTCCCACATGGATCTAATTGACAACATGATAGGGGTTTCATTGTGAATTCTGTTGTTGATAACTGAAATTTTGAAATTATTTGAACCCCAGCAAGATGCAAGAGAAGAAATTGTATCTGAGAATCACATTTCCTTTTTTTTTTTTTAACTTACTTTTCACTGAAGGATAATTGCTCAAGAGAATATTGCTATTTTCTGTCAAATCTCAACATGAATCAGCCATAGGCGTACACATGTCCCCTCCTTTTGAACCTCCCTCCCCATCCCACCCCTTTAGGTTGTTGGTACAGAGCCCCTGTTTGAGTTTCCTGAGCCATACAGCAAATTCTCCATTGGCTATCTATTTTACATATGGTAATAACATTTACTACTTTTTGATTGACAGCAGTTACAACACATTCTCTATTTTCCACACAGACCTTTAGCTGAGCACAACTTTCCTTGGAACTTTCTCAGTGTCTAAGCCCTTCTGAGTGTGTGTATCTATGTCTTCGTGTCTATAGTTTTTTTTCTCTGTTTTTCTTTTTGTAGGTCATTTTTCAATTCTGTTATTCCACCTCAGGCCTTTTCTTTTTTTCCCTACCATCCTAGGACAATAAAGATGTTCCTTGGTTTCAAGTAGGAAAATGTGTATTTCTCAGGATCTGTTTGTAGACTGGAGTGTCTTTTCCTCTCTTTGGTATCCCAGAGAGACAAGAGCCCTTGTTCTTGCCCAGCCCAGAAATGGTTATTATTTGTGAGGATGTTTATTCATAATTCTCTTTCCTCATTTAACAAAAGCAAACTCATGTGTTAATTACACAGTGATCACTTTGAATTTCTTGAGATCCCTTGCTTTTGTCTCTGAGTGAGGAAAAATAGGTCAGTTTATTTCCTAGCAGTAGATGTGTATAGATGTAGTTTTTGCTAATTCTTTTATGGTAGAGGTACATCAGTTTGTGGTTTTGAGTTCTGTCTGATGAGAAGAATCCTTTTCTGTGCTTGTGTACTCCCTTGGAGAGGCTTCCTCCTGAAGTGACGTTCAGTTTTTAGTTTTTTGGTGGTCAGTAGGTTTAAATTTAAAAATTGGCATTACTGGCTCAAAGGACATGAATTTGAGCAAACTCCAGAAGATAAGGACAGGGAGTCCTGGTGTGCTGCAGTCCACGGGGTCCCAAAGAGTGGGACACAACTTAGCAACTGGTTTAAGTTTCTAGTAATGTAAATATAGAGCTCTATAAGAGATGTAGGTGAGTACTTTTAGCTATTAGATCAGCAAAAGTGGTTGTAGAAAATTAGGAACTCATGTTGCTGGGGGTGTAAATTGACAGAGTTTCTTTGAAAGGTAGTTTGTCAATATGTATCTAAATTGCAAGTGTGTAAGTCTCTCAGTCCAGCAATTCTAGGAATTAATCTTAGAAATACAGTCATGCACATATGAACGACTAATATATGAAGATTTTTGTTTGCAGCAGTATTTATATTAGCAAGAGTTTGGGAAGAACCTGAATGAATGTTCATCAGTAGGGTTTTAGCTAAGTGAATTCTTATATTCCCATTCGATGGAATACTTATCCTTGTATTAATACATAGCTGTAAAAAAAAAAAAAAACCACGAGAAAGTCTTTTGTTTGCCACTATGTTCAAGATAGGTAAAATGATTAAAAACAAAATCAGTTGCGCTATAATGTGAGTGTACAAAGATCTTTAGTTAAAAATGAAGGCATAGTATACAGTATTAATATGTTTCTTCTTGTGCATACAGAAAATATCTGGAAAGACACGATATAACTTGGTGAAATTGATTCCTCCAAGAAGGAAAACTGAATAGCTAGGGAATGGATGGAGTGAGCTTTTTGCTGTGCTTTTGAATTCTGAACCATGTGAAAGTAGAAGTTATTCAAATAGAAGTAAATGTAGACCTAGTTTGATTCCATGACAGTAAAGTTAAATAAACATTGTTGCATTAGTGGTACAGAGTACAGCTCCCTAATGGTTTTTACTACATGTGACCTCAAGCAATTTATTTTCTTAGCCTAATTTTCTTACTTGTAAAATTAGTGTAATGTCATGTTCTTTATATATTTCTTGTGAGATTAGAAGCAAAGTATATAGTAGCACAGTGCCTGCATGTAGAAAGCACTCTTAATTGTTATAAGTATGTTGTTAATCAGTAAGCCTTACTCTACTGGTTCTGCTGTCTTCACTAGATGTTCCCATACAGAAATATCTGTTAACAATTTCACAGCTGATATTTTTCTGCTTTTATGTGCTCTTAGCTTGCTTTAACTTGGTATAACCAAGGTCTGAATTGTGGAGTTGTAGGTGGCTCACTGTTACTGCTGCCATGTTCCTGTACAACTTGACCTTGCAGCGAGCCACTGGCATCAGCTTTGCCATTCATGGCAATTTCTCTGGTAAGTTCCTCTAAAGTTTTGTGCGGGTTTTTTTTTTCTTTTGGATTGCTGAGTCTTAGTTCCCTGACCAAGAATTGAACCTGTGCCCCCTACAGTGGCTGTGAGGAGTCCTAACCACTGGACTTCCAGGGAATTCTTCACATTTTAAATATTAATAGTTTTATGCTTCAGATTGGTTTTTCAACATCAAGCCTTTTTGTAAAAAACAAAATATGAAAAAAATTTTAATTGTTAGAGAACATTGTAACTTATGTAATGCTTTACAGTTTCTAAAGTAATTGATTTTATCTCATTTCCAAAGAACTTTTAGAAAGTAAGGTGTCTTGATAAGTGATTGGGCATTGAGCAAATTAGAATGGATTGGGATAGGTAGGGATGGTATATCAGATAGGATAGGAGGCCATTTAGGCATTAGATAGTGAAGACCTGTGCTGGGGTGGTGAGGATAGATAGAAAAATATGAGTTTGCATCCTGGGTGGCAGAGAAAATGACAGTAACATTGATAGCAGTTACTTGATATCAGAGAGAGTGAGAAAGGAGAAAATTGGTTATTCTCAGCATTTGAAGGTGATGACAACTCATCAGGGTGGAGATGAGTAGCAGGGAGAGATGGGTTCACGTTGGCTGTTTATGCATTTGGAGGTGTTGATTGCAATTTTGAAAGCAAGTGAGCTTTTTAGAAATAAACAGTGTATATTAGATAGCAATTTTAAAAGTTCTTTGGGACACTACATATAACTGCACAAAAAGTTAATATGATTTCTTAGAACAATAGTCTTTAAAATGGACTAGAAAGAGCCTTGGGAAATTTTAAATTTTACAAAGCTAAATGTTATATGTTAATATCATTTGTAGACAACTCCCAATTATGGTTATTGATGGCAAATCTTAGAAAAATTAACAGAAGTTTTTAAAAAAGCTTGCATGATTGTTTATGGAAAGCTTTTCTTTGATACCACTTTTGTTAAATGTTTTAAGTTCTAGGAAAAGGACCTTTTAAAGTAGAATAAATTAATTTAAAATACTAAGCCTCCAACTCATTTAGTTGTATTTATGTGTAGTAGCATTTTGATCCATGAAGGTTACTTTTTGGACTAGTTCTTATTGTTCATGATCGTTATTTTGTGTGTTTTTCAGGAACCAAACAACAGGAAATTGTTGTTTCCCGAGGAAAGATTTTGGAGCTGCTTCGCCCTGATCCCAACACTGGCAAAGTGCACACTCTACTAACTGTGGAAGTATTTGGTGTCATCCGGTCGCTCATGGCCTTTAGGTTGACAGGTGGCACGAAAGACTACATTGTAGTTGGCAGTGACTCAGGTCGGATTGTTATCCTGGAATACCAGCCATCTAAGAATATGTTTGAGAAGATTCACCAAGAAACCTTTGGCAAGAGTGGATGCCGCCGCATTGTTCCTGGCCAGTTCTTAGCTGTGGATCCCAAAGGGCGAGCTGTTATGATTAGTGCGTGACTTACTCTGTTGGCTTTTTGATTCTTAAAGAAGCTCAGTTCAGAATAGCAATGCTGTGATCTTGGTAGTGTACCAAGAAATCACTCACCTGAATAAAATTTGTATCATTTTGGGTGTTTAACATTGCTTTTTCTTTTAAAACAATGGGAAAAGTTGTAGCACACCTTTTCTACTTCTTATCTAGTTGGAAATGGGTCTTTTTTGGTTTCTTTAACTGTACCAAAGAGGCTATACTGGAAGTTTTCACATTATTAGGCAAAGAGTATGGTTGCTTTCATCAGCCTGAAGTGATGATTTACATTCATGTCTCTTCTCTGATAAATCTGTTGAAGAAAACTCTGCATATCTGATCAGGCTTCCAGAGGGCAACCTTGTGTGACCAGTCACAAAATTACTAGATCTAATTTAGAAAACAAAGCTGGCAATTTTACGAATTTTTGTTTAGTTTGTCATAAAAATTTTTGGAAAGTTAGTGGGATATTAGGGAGGCCTGGAGTGCTGCGATTTACGGGGTTGCAAAGAGTCGGACGCGACTGAACTAACTAACTAAGATCCCTATTTTGGGGACTTCACTGGTAGTCCAGTGGCTAAGCCTCCGAGCTCCCAGTGCAGACTTGGGTTCAATCCCTGGTCAGGGAAGTAGATCCCACATGTCACAACTAAGCGTTCACATGCCACAACTAAAGAGGGCCCTCTTACTGCAGCGAAGAGCTTGAATATCGTAACTAAGACTCAGCACTGTTAAATTTAAAAAAAAATCTCTATTAGNGGTCAGGGAAGTAGATCCCACATGTCACAACTAAGCGTTCACATGCCACAACTAAAGAGGGCCCTCTTACTGCAGCGAAGAGCTTGAATATCGTAACTAAGACTCAGCACTGTTAAATTTTAAAAAAAATCTCTATTAGAACGAGAAGGGTAAAATTTTGCTCCTGTCTATTTTAGTGTTAGCAAAATCTTAAGTTAATGCACTTGTAGAGTTTAGTACTGGCTATGATTTAGAAAATAATTGGGATGTAAATATAGCTGTTCTGTAGCCTGTCTTTTCATTATCTGGAATTTTTTTATGTTTTGTCTCCATCCACAGGTGCCATTGAGAAACAGAAATTGGTATATATCTTGAACAGAGATGCTGCAGCCCGACTTACCATTTCATCTCCACTGGAGGCTCACAAAGCAAACACTTTAGTGTATCATGTAGTTGGAGTAGATGTGGGATTTGAAAATCCAATGTTTGCTTGTCTGGAAATGGATTATGAGGTATATCTTACATGGTCACAATTTTTTTTATTACTTTTATACTCCAGATGCCTTTCTGAAACACTTGGGAGCGTCTCAGCATTTACCTGACCACATGATAGTGCCTTTGCTCTGGTTTGAATAGTCCCCCTGTGTAAACAGGGATTTATTGGGGAAATGCCCTGAAGAAAAGAGGTGAAGTAGTGTTTTGGATATTTTTTCATTGGGAGATAGTGAAAGAGAAGACATACCATTCTTTCCCTTGAGAGGAAGGCAGTGTTTTCTGGTCCCAGAAGTAGAAAACTTGGGTTCTTGCTCCTGTTCTGCCATTTTTTAGTGTGAATTTTGGCAAAGCATTTGGCATCTGTGGACCACTATTTCCTGGTTTGTGAAATGGAAGAATCTTGATGCCCTTTTCAGCTTTGTTTATTCATTTGTTTAAATAATTTTTACTGGAGTATAGTTGATTTACAATGTTGTATTAGTTTCAGGTGTACAGCAAAGTGAATCAGTTATACATATACATATATCCACTCTTTTACTTTTCAGCTTTGAAAGTTTAATTTTATGGTACTGATTAGTCTTTGTGCCACTGTTACCTAGGAAGCAGACAATGATCCAACTGGGGAAGCAGCAGCTAATACCCAGCAGACGCTTACTTTCTATGAATTAGACCTTGGTTTAAATCACGTAGTCCGAAAATACAGTGAGCCTTTGGAGGAACATGGAAACTTCCTGATTACAGGTATTCTTTTCTTTGATCTGTTTTGTACCATTTTGCTTGGTCCATTTTATGCCCAAACTTAGGAGTGTTTACTTAATAGGATTTGGAAACTGTAATCTATTCATAGTAAACCTGAGTGCCTTGTCTGTGTTTTGGGGACATTAGAAATTCATGTGGTGGTTAACTCTGACCCTCTAATGGGGTAGAGAAAAAAAGAGCAGTCAGCTTGGAATATTGATTTCTGTTGGTTGCTCTGGTGTTTTGACTGTAGTCAATCTTTCACTCTCATTACAAAAATCAAAATCTGGCTGTATGAAAAGACCGATGTTATGGATGAAACAAGATAAAACTGTCCTTCAATTTGAAAGCCTAGATGANCTGAGTGACTGAACTGAACTGATTTTCTACTATATGCTCCCAGATGAACATAAAGTTATAGGTGTCATCACAATCTGAGGAGTGACTGAGATTAGGTAAGAAGCAAAGAGTTAGTGGTTGAGAGAAGGGAGTTGATACTAGGGGTGGATTAGAACTTTGGAAGCCCGTGACAAAGGGTGACTCCAGCATGGCCCCTGTTGGGCTCTGGGATTTGGTAATAGACAGGGAGGCCTGGTGTGCTGCAGTTCATGGGGGCACAAAGAGTCAGACACGACTGAGTGACTGAACTGAACTGTACTGAACTGAACAGTTGTTTTACAATGTTGTGTTAGTTTCTTCTGTACAGCAAAATGGATCAACTCTGCATGTACATGAATCCCCTTTACTTCCCATTAGATCAGCACAGAGCACCGAGTAGAGTTCCCTCTGCTCTACAGTATTTCTCATTAGCTATCTTTTTTATGCACAGTGTCAATAGTGTATATATGTCAATCCCAATCTCATAATTCATTCCACCCTGCTTTCCCACTTGGCATCCATACATTTGTTCTGTGTCTGTTTCTCTATTTCTGCTTTGTAAATAAGATTGCCTTTACCACGTTTCTCAGATTCCACATATATGCAGTAATACACAGTATGTGCTTTTTCCTTTCTGACTTACTTCACTCTGTATGACAGTCTCTAGGTNCCATACATTTGTTCTGTGTCTGTTTCTCTATTTCTGCTTTGTAAATAAGATTGCCTTTACCACGTTTCTCAGATTCCACATATATGCAGTAATACACAGTATGTGCTTTTTCCTTTCTGACTTACTTCACTCTGTATGACAGTCTCTAGGTCCATCCACATCTTTGCGATGTTTTTGAAAAGTCACACATTCCTAGTCATTTGCTAAAGTGACATAGCTCACAGCTAGGAAGTGGGCGAACTTGACTTTAAACTCAGGTCAGAAGAGCCTTGAAGGCAGTATTTTCTTCACCAGACCAAATTGGGGGATTCATTCCATCCTGAAGTCCTCTTACTGGTGTCAAAGGCTATTCCCATCCCAGACAAGACTGAGCCCCCAGCCACAGCTAGAGTCAGCATTCCGGAAATCTGTCTAGTCCCAATGACAAGGTGGTGGGCGCGGGGTAGAGGGGTGAGGGTGGGGCTCTGGATTCAGGTTCTAATTAAACAGGACACAGCTTCCCTGGGAGAATGTTTGAAGAGAGGAACACAGAGAAAGGGGACAGAGGGAGAATTGGCAACCAGCAAGCAGAGCATCTTGGAAATGGGGTTCTTAGTTGGGTTTCTTCATAGAGATGGAACCAGCAGAATATTTAGGAAAGGCGATTTATAATGAGGAATTGATCCCTTTGCTTATGGAGGCTGAGGAGTCTCGGGGTTTTCAGTCTGCAAGTTGGAGTTTAGGAAAGTGTAACTCAGCCTGAGCCCGGAGTCCTGAGAATCAGGGGAACTGGTTGTGTAAATCCTCGTCCAAGGACTGGAGAAAAAGGGATAAGACGCCCCAGCTCAACAGTGAGACAGAACAAAAGGGACAAATTCCTCCTTATTCTGTCTCTATATTCAAGATTAGATGATGTCCAGAGTCGGACACGACTGAAGCAACGCAGCAGCAGCAGCAGCATTCATTCTGGGGAGGGAATGCTGCTTTATAGGGTCCACTGATTCAAATGCTGATCTCACCTAGAAATATCCTCCTAGGCACACCCAGAATAATGTTAAATCTTGGCACCCCATAGCAAGTCACACTGACACATAAAATTAACCATCACACATGGGGCCTTGGGAAAGCAGTGCAGGCACAGACGCCTCCTAGGATCCCTCTGGTTCCTGCCAGCAGCATCCTCCCCCAGCAATGACAGAAGGAGGCGTTATGTCCCCACTGTCTACACAAGGGCTTCAGACAACTTCTTCAGCTTTCCCAGAGCTCCCCAGTTGCTGTGCCCTCAGGACACTTCCTTGGATGGAACCCTGGGTCCAGGCTGTAAGGACGCCACCATAATCATTAGCCTTATCTACCGCCACATCTTCCAAAATCATCAGTGCCTTCTCTGAATCTCTAATTGTGGTTTCTCAATCAGCTGCTCGCAAAATACATTTTTGTGTTTAACCCATCACTGGCCCAGCCACTCTAAAATAAAGCAGACCCAGCTAGTTTTACATCTAATTTCCATGACAAACTACACTTTTGTCTGGGTGGACCCTGACATAATTTCCTTTTAAAAATTGAGGTGTGGTTGCCTTGAAATGTTGTATTAGTTTCCGTCGTCTAATGAAGGGAATCAGCTATATGTATACATACACCCCCTCCCTCTTGAATCTCCCCCTCCCTTCCTCCCACCCCTCTAGGTCATCACAGAGCACCGAGCTGAGCGCCCTCTCCTATACAGAGGTTCCTACTGGCTNCTTGAAATGTTGTATTAGTTTCCGTCGTCTAATGAAGGGAATCAGCTATATGTATACATACACCCCCTCCCTCTTGAATCTCCCCCTCCCTTCCTCCCACCCCTCTAGGTCATCACAGAGCACCGAGCTGAGCGCCCTCTGCTATACAGAGGTTCCTACTGGCTAGCTATTTCACACGTGGTAGTGTATATAGGTCAATCCCAAGTCAGCACACCCCCTCCTGCACTATGTCTACAAGTCCATTCTCTACCTGTGTGTCTCTATCGTACCCTGTAAATAAGTTCATCTGTACTATTTTTTAGAGTCCTCATATATACATTAATATACAATATTTGTTTTCCTCTTTCTGACTTACTTCACTCTGTATGACAGACTTTAGGTCCATCTACCTCTCAACATAGGACTCAACTTAGTGCCTTTTAATGGCTGAGTAATATTCCATTGCATATATGTACCACATCTTCTTTATCCATTCATCTGTTGATGGACATTTAGGTTAATTCCATGTCCTAGCTATTGTAAATAGTGCTGAAATGAAAAATGGGGTGCATGACCCTGGACACAAAATTTTTATGTTATACTCCTTCTGTTCATTTGGGCACCAGTCAATGTAAATACTGTTCCTGGGACGAAAAGGGAATGACAGAGGATGAGACGGTTGGATGGCATCACTGATTCAATGGACATGAGTTCAAGAAAACTCTGGGAAATGGTGAAGGACAGGGAAGCCTGGTGTGCTGCAGTCCATGGGATCACAGAGTCAGACATGACTGAGCTAACTGAACAACGTTCTAAGCAGCAAAAACAAATGGACTACCACTACTAAATGGTCTACTCCTAAAAACAAACGTCTACCCATAAGGCAATCTCCCTGGGGTCTCTTGGATTTGTGTCCCACCAATCCCAACTCCTTTTTGTTTCAATACTAGTTTTTGTTGAATGTAATACACTACAGGAAGTGACTTAAAAAAGGTAAAACTTAATTATCACAAAGCAAGCATCCACAAAACCATCACCTAAATGAAAATAGAACAACATCCTAGAAGCCACCTCGAGACTCCTCTCTCCTGTCCCCTCAGAGATGACCACTAGCTAGATTTTTGTGGTAATCACTCACTTGCATTTAAAAAACTTTTTGTTGTTAAAGTAAAAAAATGAAGTCATACTGGTATACTTTTTGTGTCAGACTTGTGTTGGTTAACAATACTTTTATGGGATTTGTACATATTAGACTGGAGTTCATTTATTTTCACTGCTGTATCCGTGAAAATAAATTTCCTTTGTATGAAAGTACCATCACCAGTGATGGTTATTTGGTTTGCTTCTAGTTAGGGGCTATAAAAAGCAAAATATTATAATTATTGTTGACCACATCTCTTCATACCCCTGTGGAATTACTGGGCGACAGAGGATAAGTATGTTTAGTTTCAGTTGATATGCCAAATTGTTTCACCGAAGGATTATAACATTTTTCGCTCCCTCTGGTGCTGTGCGAAGTTCCCTCACTCTACTTCTTTGCCAATACTTGTTCTAGCCATTTCTTAGATTTTACCCATTCTGAGTAGCGTTCTGCATGACTGTACTTTGATTTGCTTCTTTTTCCATTTCACTGATTACTAATGAAATTGACTCTCTCTTCAAGTATTTATTGAATATCCTTTTTGTGATGTTCTTAATCAGTGATTCTTTCCCATTTTTTCTTCAGGTCATCCATCTTTTCCTTACTGATTTGTAAGGCATCTCTTACAGTATGTTTATAAAGCCTTTGCCAGTTACAGGTATTGTGAAATCTTCAACTCCATATGCTTGCCTTTTTACTTTCTTACTGGCATCTTTTAATGAGCAGAAGTTCCTAATTTGCTGCTGCTAAGTCACTTCAGTCATGTCCAACTCTGTGCGACCCCATAGATGGCAGCCCACCAGGCTCCCCCATCCCTGGGATTCTCCAGGCAAGAACACTGGAGTGGGTTGCCATTTCCTTCTCCAATGCATGAAAGTGAAAAGTGAAAGTGAAGTCGCTCAGTAGTGTCCAACCCTCAGCGGCCCCATGGACTGCAGCCTACCAGGCTCCTCCGTCCATGGAATTTTCCAGGCAAGAGTACTGGAGTGGGGTGCCATCGCCTTTTCTGTCCTAATTTAATATTATCCAATTCATCCATCTTTTCCTTTATTCTTAATCCCTTTTTTGTGTCTTGCTCTAGTAAAATATCTTTTCCTACCACAAGGTTATGAAAATATTCTATATTTTAAGAGATTTATAGCATTTTGTTTCAGACATAAGATTTATATATTTTGTATCATCTTAATAAATGATTTATTGATGTACACTGTAAAGTAAGGGTCACATTTAAAATATTTTCCCAAATCAATTGATATGGGAAATTATTTCTTGAAAAAATATCCTTTTCCCCTCTTCCATGGCAACTTTGTCAAAGATGAAGTGCCTCTCTAACTGTGGGTCTGGTTTTGGGCTGGAGAGCTGGAATTTATATTCCATTGGTCTATTTGTTTCTTTGTAAAAGTATTTGTTTATTTAGTGGCTCAGATGATAAAGAATCTGCCTGCAATGCCAGAGAGTTAGGTTTGATCCCTTGGTTGGGAAGATCCCCTGGAGGAGGGCATGGCAACCCACTCCAATAATCTTGCCTGTAGAATCCCCATGGACAGAGGAGGCTTGGCAGGTTGCAAAGAGTCGGACATGACTGAGCGACAAAGCACAGCACATTTATTTATTTGGCTACGTCAGGTCTTATCATGGCACGTGGAATCTTTATTGCAGTGTACAGGCTTCTCTCTAGTGACACACATGCTGTAGAGCGTGTGGGCTCAGTAGTTGCAGGGTGCAGCTTAGTTGCCCTGAAGCAGGTCGACGAGATCTTATAATAGTTCCTCAACCAGGGATCGAACTCATGTCCCCTGCATTGGAAGGTGGATACTTAACCACTAAACCACCAGGGAAGTCCCCGTCGGTGTATTTCTTTGCCCTTGTATCAATACCAGTTCCTCATTGTTATTAATTAGTGTGGTTTTAAGAGTCTTGCTTTATGGCAAAGCAATTCTTTCCACCTTATTCTTTTTTCTACAATTGTCTTAATCTTTCCTGTTTCCTATATAAAATCAGCTTGTCAAGACACACACACACAAGCTGTAATTTTGATTGGGGTTCTCCTGATTCTTCACATAAATTTGGAAAGAACTGACACCTTTAATGTGGAAGCTTCTATTCATGACTTTCCCATTCATTTATTTAAAAGTCTCTTTTTATTTCATCCCCTACAAGATGGTGAGGACAAGGAAGCCTGGTGTGCTACAATCCACTGAGTTGCAAAGGGTCGGACATGACTGAGTGACTGAACAACAAGAATTTCATCCAACAGTATTTCAGAGATTTCTGTCTGCATAAATGTCTCACACAGTTATTATGAGGTTTATTCCTGGAGAGTTAATTCTTTTAATGATACTGTTAATGGAAATCTTTAAAAATTTTTTTTAATTCTAAATTTATCCTTTTACTAGATAGAAGTCAACTATTTAGCATAGCTGGCCTTGTATATTTTTGTATATTGGCCTTGTATCCATAAACTTCCTAAGAAATCTGTAGGTTCTTTCTTGATTTTCTAGATATATAAAGAAGTCTTACTTCTTCCTTTCTAATGTCTAAGTCTTTTTTTTTTTTTTTTTTCCCTAGCCTCACTATTCTGGCTATGACCTTAAGTCCATATTGGCTAAGTTTGCTGTTGGCTGCCATCAAAGTTATTCAATTTTTTCATTCTCTATTTCAAATAGAAAGTTTTCAACATTTTATCATTAAATTGGGTTTTTGTTATAGGCTTGTTGTGGATTTACTTTATCAGGCTAATCAGTTCTATTCCTACTCTACCAAGTGACTTTTGTTTATTTTAAGGATAAATGGATGTTGGAGGAATTGGATGTTGAATGATGAACAGATTTTATTGGTTTCTCTTTATCTATTAAGATGCTCCTACAAATATTCTCTTTTGTTCTGTTATTGTGAATTAGATTGATTGAAATTTGAATGTTAAACTAACCTTGCTTTCATGGAATAAATTCAGTTTGATATGATGCCTTATTCTTTTAGGCATTGCTGATTCCACTTGCTAATCATTTGTTTAGGACTTTTGCTTTTGTGTTCTGAGTGCAATTGCCCTGTTCTTTTTCTTTTCATCATGTTCTTGTCAAGTTTGGTATTAGGATTATGTTTGTATCATAAAATAGCTTGAGAACTACTGCCTTTTCTTTATTCTCTGGAAGAATTAAGTAAGATTGACCCTCTTTGTTTCTTAAACATTTAGCAGAGCTCACTATAGTGAAGGTACTTGTGTCTGGGAACATCTTCTTTGGAGATTCCAATTGATTCTTTAATATCTTAAATAATTATGTCTTCAACTTTTTTCTGTGTCATCTTTGTTAAGTTCCATTTCTCCTAAGACTTTGTCCATTTTATCAAATTTTCAAACATTGGCATAAAACCAATTATGTCCTCTTACTATCTCTTTAATGTTTGTATAATATATGAGGATTTCATCCTCATTCCTAACATTGGTACCTGCTCCTTGTTTCTTGATCAGCTTTGTCAAGGACTTATCAAGTTTATAACCCTTTTCCAAGAACCCACTTTTGGCTCTGTTCATCATCTCTGTTTCAGTTTGCTTGCATTTCATTAATTTATGCCCTGATCTTTCTTTGTTATTTTCTTCCTTTTACTTTCTTAGGTTTTAATTCGCCGAGGTTTGTTTCTAACTTGTTGGAATGATTGATTACATCATTGATTAAAAAAAAATTCTTTCTTATTTCTAATAAATCCATTTAAAATATAAATTTATTTATAATATTTCTTTAGCTGCTTTCCGTTTTAGTATGTCATATTCTGGTCTGCAAGGACATCCAATCATCAATCCTAAAGGAAATCAGTCCTGAATATTCATTGGAAGGTCTAATGTTGAAGCTGAAATTCTAAAACTTTGGTTACCTGCTGCAAAGAACTGACTCATTGGAAAAGACCCTGATGCTGGGAAAGATTGAGGGCAGGAGAAGAAGGGGAAGACAGAGGATGAGATGGTTGGATGGTGTCACTGACTTGACAGACATGAGATTGAGTAAACTCCAGGAGTTGGTGATGGACAGGGAGGCCTGGAGTGCTGTAGTCCATGGGGTCACAAAGAGTAGGACATGGCTGAGCAACTGAACTGAACTGAACTGAATTTGGGAATGTTTAATTTTTGAACTATGAATTACTTGAAAGTATATTTTAAAGATACTTAATAAAAACTTTGTTATCTTTTAACAACTGATTTCCAGCTAAATTCTTATCTTGTCAACATATGTATTCAGTTTCAGTTTTTGCAGTTTATTGAAACTTGTTTTGTGGCCCAATGCATGATTAGTTTTGCAAATGTTTCACAAAGACTGAAAAATTATTTGCATTATTCAGCTTGAGGCATAGTACTCTGTTTATCTGGGTTAAATCTACACTTCAAGTTGTTGAAATGTCTCATATTCTTACTGATTTGGGGGAATGCTTTCAAGCAATTACTGAAAGAAGTGAGTTAAATTTTTTGACTATGTGATTTATCAATGTGGTTTATCCTCTTCACTGTTGCTTTAAATATTTTGAAGCCAGGTGTGTATATATTTAGAATTTCTGTTTTTCTACTGGGTGAATTGAAACCTTTGTCATTATGAAGTGGTTTCTTTTTCCTTTGCAATTTCATTAGTCTTAAAGTTCACGTTAACTAATAATAATACAGTTCCACTAGCTTCTCTTTGGTTAAAATTTGCATAATTATTTTTTCATTCTTTTACTCTCAACCTTTCTGTAACTTTGGTTTTAGATGTTTCTTTTATGAACAGCAAATCATTGGAATTTTAAAATTCCAGTCTGACAAATCTTTGTCTCTTAATTGAAGCATCTGGCATATTTACATGTAATACAGTGGTTGCTGGATTTGGGTTTAAATCTACTATCTTACCATATGCTTTCTATTTCCCTGCCTGATCTGTCTTTTGAGTTTATTTTCTTGTTGACTTTTGGGTAAGATTTTGAGATACAATTAAAAAGAAGACACTGTAGTCTAAAGTTTACAATTCCAGGGAAATTTTACAACAGTTTACCCCCATGTAATCTCCACCTAATCAAGATAGAGAACACCCCAGAACATTCCCTCATATCTCTTACCAGCCAATCTCTTCCCTTTCATCCCAATTAAAAAAAAAATTTCTATCAATATAATTTTGTTTGTTCTTGAATTTCACTTGAATTGTACTCTGGCTACTTTCACTTGACATAATGTTTTTGAGAGTTCGTGTTCGAAGTTTGTTTTTCTATGTTTCTATTTGTATCTGTGTATTTCTATTTGTATTTGATATGTTTCTATTCATGTATTTCTATCAGTGTTTGAGGTGTTTTTTCTATATGATGTGTTTGTTTCTACTGCTAAACAATATCCTATTGTATAACTCTATCACAATTTGTTTATCATTCCTTATATTGATGGAAATTTGGGTTGTTCTCACTTAGCAGCAGTTTGGAATTATTATGAGTAAAATTGCTATAAATTTTTTTCTACAAATGTTTCCTTAGCACATATTTTTGTATCTGTTGGATAAATGACTAAAAGTGGAATTTCTGGGTCCTAATACAGGTGTATATTTAACTTCATAAGTAGCTACCAAAAGGTTTTCTAATGTGATCAAATTATTTTATATCTATTTTATATCCCCACCACAAGACATAAAATTTCCTGAGGCTTAACATCCTTATCAGTATCTGACACTGTCAATCTTTTTAATTTTAATCATCCTAGTAACTATGCAGTGATATTTCATTGGGGCTTTAATTTGTGTGCCCTGACTATCAATGATGTTGAACACTTTCTTACTTACTTACTTACTTACTGGAGACAACTCTGTCTATCAATTTACCTACNCTGTCAATCTTTTTAATTTTAATCATCCTAGTAACTATGCAGTGATATTTCATTGGGGCTTTAATTTGTGTGCCCTGACTATCAATGATGTTGAACATTTCTTACTTACTTACTTACTGGAGACAACTCTGTCTATCAATTTACCTACCTATCTGTACAATGTTTTCTTTAAATCAGTGGCTTGCTTTTACACTATCTTAATGGTATCTTCGATCAGCAAAAGGAGAAAGTCAGATTTATCCATTTTTTCCTTTATGGTATTGATTTCAAGTCTTGTCTAAGAAAACTACTTTGAACAAGATCACAAAAATATTGCCCTTTGTTTTTCTTTAGAAGTTTTATATTTATAGATTTTATATTTAAGTCTATGATCCATCTAAAATTAAATTGATTTAACATATAATATGTTTATAATATTTAAATATTTATATATAAACATAAAATATAAATATATTTCTGTAAGAATAGTCTTTGTTCCAGTGACATCTGTAGAAAAGACTGTACTTGCCTTCAACCTCTGTCAAAGATCAATTAAATGTAAATGTATGGGTTTATTAATATTTCTGGACTCTGTATTCTGTTCTGTTGATTTCCTGTGTCTTCTGACACCAATCCTGCACCGTCTTGCTTACTGTAACTTTGTCTTGCAAACAGTGTACTGTGTGGCTTACTGCAACTTATATCTTAGAAACAGGTAGATCCTCTCCCATTGAGACACACAGCCTATTCTTCATCTCTTGAATCTGTGTGGACTTGTGACTGCTTTGACTAATATGCAACAGAAGAGTTTCTATGTGTCAACACTAAGTCAGAAGTCTTACAGTTCCTTGTTTGGTCCCTTGGAATGCTCACTCTGGAACAAACCAGGCAATATATAAGTACTTTGTCTATTCTGATGTTGCCATGCTGTGAAGAAGCCCAAGCTAGCCATACAAAAAGGCTACATATAGGGAGAGATGCCTGACAAGCCACACCTGTTCCAGCTGTACGGACCCAGACTCCCCACAGGAGATTGAAGTAATCTTTATGCAACTTTAGCCCAGCCATATCTGACTGTAATTTCAAGAAAAATCCTGAGCGAGAGCAGCCCCACTGAGCCCATGTAACCTACAGAGCTATGAAAGATATGAAACTGTTATCTGGAAGTAACTAGGTCTTGGAAGTTTGTAATATAGAAATAGATAACTAGAACAGTAGAATATTAGAAATGAGTAAAGATTTTGAGGGTCAGAAAGACTCAGATTTTGCTTGTGATTTGTGCAAACACCAATCAAGTTACCAGGCTGTGGGCTAAGCAATTTATACAAGACTTTATTGTTGAAAAAAATTTAAAGCACCTACTGAAGACAGGAACTATGCTTAGAAGATACAAATGTTAAGCTAAAGCAGCTCCTCCTCCCAAGGAATTTACAGAGCAGTGGGGGAGAATGGACATGTTCAATATGAAGATAGCTGATGAAATCGCTTTCTGTCAGTAGCAACCGCTGTGTAGCAAATTCTAAGAAAAATAACTTTGCTAATCTGAATTCACACTAAACCGATANTTTCTCATGATGTACTCTGCATAGAAGTTAAATAAGCAGGGTGACAATATACAGCCTTGATGTACTCCTTTTCCTATTTGGAACCAGTCTGTGGTTCCATGTCCAGTTCTAGCTGTTGCTTCCTGACCTGCATATAGGTTTCTCAAGAGGCAGGTCAGGTGGTCTGGTATTCCCATCTCTTTCAGAATTTTCCACAGTTTATTGTGATCCACACAGTCAAAGGCTTTGGCATAGTCAATAAAGCAGAAATAGATGTTTTATGAACTCTCTTGCTTTTTCGATGATCCAGCAGATGTTGGATATCAGATTGATTCAAATTGAACGTGATAGTTTATTGTGAACAATATCAGATTCGTGATCTCTGAATTAGAGGATTTAGCTTCAGGATCAGGGACCAGGCTTGATCACTTAGAGCTCTTATTGTTATGCCTGCAGTCCAAGTCCCCCAAACTGAGAAAACAAGACATCCACGGCAATGCAAACGCAAAAAGGGAATTTATTTCTAGCTCAAGCTAGGGGCCCCGCCACCTCCAACCACAGTGGAGTGGAGCAAGAGCCCCGAACCCAGATTCACAGCAGTATTTATAGGTTTAGAACAAAGACAGGGAGTTGGCAAGAGCTGATTGGCTGCAGGGGTTTCCTGGTATTTACTAATTGGCTAATCTTTATTGGCTGCAAGGGGATGTCTTTTACATCCTGATAAACTCAAACCAAGTCCTGGCATCCACAGGGATGACCTCACTGGACAATGACTCAGCTTTTCCTGTGAGTCCTACCTTAGTCCCTGAAGCCTATCATGGCGTTTGTTAGGTCCCAACATTACGTGACAGAATTTTTATTACAGTAAAAAAGGACAGAGAAAGTTTTTGATATAGACATCAGAAGGGGGGAAAGAGTGCTCCCTCACTAGTCTTAGCAAGGAAGCTATATAGTTTTTCAATTGGTTATTACAGTAAATCAAAAGAATGTTTCAAGGTTATAAAGGTCTTACTAGCAATAGAAAGATCTTATCAGACTCACTCCCACAATATACACTGTAAAATGACAAGATTAGTCAGAAGGATTTTTTGGAGAAACATGTCCTGGAGCAGGTTACATTGTTGTTATATAATCATTGGTACAGAGTTTAAGGAAAAACATATACTTGAGCAAGATGAGTTGTTTTCTTGTGTAATCATTAGCTTTGGGCTTAAAGAAAAAGATGTTTTATGGCAAGGGTACTGGAGTGGGTTGCCATTTCCTTCTCCAGATGAAGACAAAGGAATGTAGAAAAAAAATTGTCCTTTTCTCCTCCTTAAGAGCCCCAAACCCTTTTGCCTCATCAGGGACCCTGAACTTCTTACCAACCTATCTAAGAATTAGCTCTCTCAAAAGCATAGCTCAGGATTAATCTGAGTTGTTGCTTCTTATTTATGTGGTTGAGGCAGGCTTTGATGGGAACATGTCTTTCTTACAACTACTACCATCCCAATTACAGCTATGGATACTGTTACTATTCATGACAGCCAGAGCTGCTGTTGACACAGCACAGTATCCCCGAAACAGTGCTAATGCTTAAGTGAATCATTCCCTTTCATTTTTACAATAATCCTGTGATGTAGGTGTTATTATTAACACCCCAGTTTTAGAGATGAATAAACTTGGAGAGGTTGGGCTACTAGCCCAGGTAAAGCTGACAGTCATGTCATGGATGACTCCCTTCCAGTGTCCATGGGCCTGTGCACGTGGGCCCATGGAAAAGGTGTATGAGTGGATTTTTAATGATGACTCAATCTGACTTGCATGCTCAGTGGCTCAGCTGAGCCCGACTCTTTGTGATCCTATGGACAGGAGCCTGAAGGTTTACAGTTCTCTGTAGATGGGATTTTCCTGGCAAGCATACTGGAGTGGGTTGCTATTTCCTCCTCCAGAAGATCTTCCCAACCAAGGGATCAGTTCAGCTCAGTTCAGTTCAGTCGCTCAGTCGTGTCCGACTCTTTGCGACCCCATGAATTGCAGCACGCCAGGCCTCCCTGTTCATCACCATCTCTCAGAGGTCACTCAGACTCGTGTCCATCAAGTCCGTGATGCCATCCAGCCATCTCATCCTTGGTCATCCCCTTCTCCTCCTGCCCCCAATCCCTCCCAGCATCAGAGTCTTTTCCAGTGAGTCAACTCTTCGCATGAAGTGGCCAGAGTATTGGAGTTTCAGCTTCAGCATCATTCCTAGAACCTGTGTTTTCAGTGTCTCCTGCATTGCAGATCCTTTATCACTGAGCCACCTGGGAAGCTCAGTCTGGGCTAACCTTCTCCTTTGTTCAGAGGTTTTCCCTGGCAAGGCCCAGGGATCCTTGGAGTCCTACAGAGGATGTGCTAACCAAGGTCCTTACCACCAAGGTCTCCACTCCCTGTACATGGAATCCCACCTGCATAAATATTTATCTTTCTGGACCCTAAATCCTGCATCTATTCACACAAAATACATTGTGTTTGTGTTCACAGTGGTGAGAAGAAACTAGCAAATGGACATAAGAGAGCCATTGACTGCTGATAATTATTTCAAAATGTTTGATAAGTTAGCAGTGATGCTGAAAGTGTAAATCTCCGGTATCCTTAAAACCTTTTTCCTTAAAATTCAAAGCAATATGTCTCTAATAGAGAAATTAAGGGCAGTGTAGTGGGAGAGGGAGAGGCATGTATTCTGATACAGACATCCATCAGGAAGGGAACAGACGTGTATGAAGGACCAGTACGCGCACACTTGTCACATGCATTGTTCACGTGGTCCCCCATCCACCACGTGGAGCAGGCATTAGGGAAAGTGAACTGAACCAGAGACCCCAGAGTCAGATGGCTTGCACTGCTCAGTGAGGAAACTTGGCAAGTGCAGGTTCACTGTGGGCCTGGGTTTCCTCATTTATAAAATAACAAAAGAACCGAACACACAGTGTTGCTGTGAGTATTAACAAGAGGTCCAGCGCTGCGTAGAGATATGATGACTGTAAGGTACTCTGATTATTTTAATCCAGTACTGAGTCTCAGTAGCGAAAAGGGAGTGCACCCTTCTGCCTGGTTTGGCGGAAGGGGAGGAGTGCCAGGGAAGAGGAAAGAGGGGTTGCAGGGGGGCTGAGGTTTGAGGGCCCCAGGGAGTTCATGCAGCTGGCAGTGCCAGGGCCCTGGATGGCTGGTGCCTCAAAAGTGATGGGTGGGCTGTCAAATTCCAAATCGAAAGTGATTTTGGTAACATTTAATAGTGGTTTTCTCTTTTTAAAAAGTCTATGCCTGTCAAATAAATTATATGTGTGTCAATCCTATAGCAGTTTCATCCAGAATTTGTGCTGATTTCATCTCTGCGATTAGCTGAAATGTTATTGGTTTGATATTGTGTACCAATTTCAATTTTAGAACTTTGACGAATTTGTTAGGAAGCTTTTTTTTTTTTCGCTCCTGCTCTGAACTGTCACCCAGAAGCAACTGAGATAATTTAATATTTAATTGTATCTGATGACTTGGGGAACTTCTGTGGGGTGTCCAATTTGTCGGGTAGTCTCCAGGTCGTTGGGGGCACTCCTGCTTGGTTGCTTAGCTCATGCCATAAGGGGAAGTGGAGACTGGACCACAAGACGGAAGGGAAAGTGAGTCTGCCCAGCTGGGTGTGGGCATGCAGACGCGGGTTTCCTCCTGTTTGATCCTCTCTGGCTGGATCCTTTCTCTGCGCTTCAGCTGTTTTCCCTTTCTGTGAAACAAGAAGTTCAGAATTCCTGATTTGACATGTTTCCCAAACTCTACAGTTTAAGGTCTGAGTGTTCATTTGCAGAGGAGCCTGGCCGGGCTTGGCAAGCTGTCTGCTCCATCAGGCGAGTTTGGAAACACTTGTTGAAGGAGGGAACGCACAGCTTGAATGGTGGTGGAGAAATGTCTTGGAGAAGAAGCAGGGCTCAGCATTATAGTCAGATGGCGCAGGCTGGGAGTGAGTGGGCGGCTAGTCTGGAGGGAAACTCAGTGGAAAGTGGGCGAGAGCAGAAGGGAAAAACCACAGAGAAGCAGAGAAGGTACAGTGTGTGTGTGCGTGCGTGCATGCTCAGTCCTTAGTCCTATCTGACTCTTTTTTGACCCCTTGGGCTGTAACCCTCCTGCCTCCTTTGTGCATGGAATATTCTAGGCACAGGTACTTGAATGGGTTGTGCCATTTCCTATTCCAGGGGATCTTCCCGATCCAGGCATCAAATCTACATCTCTTGCCTCTCCTGCAATGGCAAGGAGGTATTCTTTACTACTGTGCCACCTGGGAAGCCAGAAGATACCATGTTTNTCTAGGCACAGGTACTTGAATGGGTTGTGCCATTTCCTATTCCAGGGGATCTTCCCGATCCAGGCATCAAATCTACATCTCTTGCCTCTCCTGCAATGGCAAGGAGGTATTCTTTACTACTGTGCCACCTGGGAAGCCAGAAGATACCATGTTTAGAACCAAATACCCGGAGGGTTCTGAGAAAGGTATCTTCGAATGACCCACAGCAAGAGAAATGCCCAGACACTGAAGGATGTTGAGGAGGGAGGGTGATGTGGCCTTAAATCAAAGGGCGGAATGAGGCTGATGAATGTGGTGGGGGGTGGTGGGGAGGCAGGCCCTCCAGGGTGCTCAGCATGGCCTTGAGCAGGAGATTTCTTCTTTTCAGACTTCTGTTTCCACCTCTGCTGGAGGATGCAGACAAAACTCTGAGCCTCCAGTTCCAACCTGGGAGTGCCTGACTTCATCGTGATGAGTAAACGAGGTAACACAGTGAGTTAAGAGCATATTCCTTGGCTTTGGTGAACCTTTTAACAGATAGTCTCTATTTTTATTTTTTGGCCAGAAAGATATAGTAATAGAGGAGAGAGATAGTTGAGATTAAGCCTGGAGTCTTAAGGAGGGGTCCAGGGGACTCTAGGAATGCAGGTACCAAATTTAGGGAGCAGAGAGATTTTCTAAGGATCAGAAGCAAAGCCTGTAATAGGTTCTGAGGGCCCCCGAGACCCCAGGGAGTCCCTGGGAGACCCCAGAGTCCAGACAGGAACAGCAACAATGACCAATACTGAATTTTCTGCCAGTGTTTAGAGCAGGGGTCCAATGAACTCAGATTTAAAGAGAATAAAGCAGTGTGAATATCTAGCACACCTGAATTCATGGAGTAAGACTTAAACTCTTGTATCACTTATCCCAACATATGGTGCTATTGTGTGTAAAGAAGGAAAAAATAAATCCAGATATGATGAGCTTTAGAGAGAAGGAATAAAATTTCAATTTGAGTTTCATACAGGAAGAGATGAGAAAAGCAAATCTCTTACAAATAGCCATGGGGTTCAGTTAACTCTTTCCTGCGTGATCCTTGGGGCTTCAGGTCGGGAAGGTAGGGTCTTGGAGGAGCAGAGACATCTTTCTCACTGGAGCCAGAGGCAGAGCTCCTAACCTCGCCTGCTCTAGGGCTGGGGCAACATGTCTCCAGTCTCCAGGCTCACCCCACTTCACTACACTAGGGTCGTCAGGAGCAAACACACACACCGCACAGGCTATCAAGTGGAGGGTCTGAGCTATGATTCAAATAATGAGATCAAGGAGAATCCTAAAGCCAGTTGGGTGACAGGACAGCTGGGGTGAGGGAGATGGCTTGAGCATAACACAAACTGAAAACGGTGAGACTTGAGGGAACTTGACTGTGGTAATTAATGGTTATGCAGACACATCAGTTCCATTCAGTCGCTCAGTCATGTCTGGCTCTTTGCGACCCCATGTACTGCAGCACACCAGGCCTCCCTGTCCGTCACCAACTCCCAGAGTTTACTCAAACTCATGTCCATTGAGNGCAGAGGTTAAAGCGTCTGCCTGCAATGTGGGAGACCTGGGTTTGATCCCTGGGTCAGGAAGATCCCCTGAAGAAGGAAATGGCACCCACTCCAGTATTCTTCCCTGGAGAATCCCATGGACGGAGGAACTTGGTGGGCTACGCTCCACCAGTCGCAAAGAGTCGGACACGACTGAGTGACTTCACTCACTCACTCATAAGGAGAGAGGTGGGGTTTTTTCTTCTTTTGGATGTTGTGTGTCTGCATGTAATGCTATAGCTGTTCAGCAGCCTGAGCATGAAACCAGTCAGAGCAGAGAGGTGTGGCCCTCGATAACATTACTGAGGCACAATCCTTGTACCTCATTCGATGAGATAATAGTCCCTACCTTTCCCCTCATTTGATGAGATAATGGTTCTTGTATCTGAAGCCAAAGGCAGCATATAAGAGAGGGTCCTGTTTTTTGTCCTGGATTGCTTCTCATTTGAGACAAAAAAACCCTACCTGCTTAACCCTCAGTGTACCAGATAAAACAGTCATCACCAATGGACCTGTTCTGTTGTTTTCATATTTTTTTCATAATTTTTCAAATTATTAACAGGAGGTAAGAATAAAGGAATGGTAAAAATAATTTTGAACTAAATTTTACTATAAATTTAAAGATAAAAAAGTCAACTTTTTATTCCACATTTTCCTAAATTGGAGGAATAGTACCCAAATGGACCCGGTCCCTTGAATACAACTATTGACGGAACAGAGGATTATGGATTTTTGCACCTCCAGCTCCGTTCGTGGATCTTGTGAGATAGCAGGCATCAGGCATGTGGTTTTTTGAACAAATTAAATGTAAAAGTGATGTGATAGTTTTACTTCTCGGTTTAAAAAATTGCCCACAAGATGCTTCCTTCTTCCATACTTTAAAAAGACAGCTTCTTTTCAGGTAACACTTACCTGCTTACTAATGCCTCTAAAGTGTGTAACTTTGATCCAGCTCTCAATAAAAGCCTCTTAAATCAATGCACTTATTTCAGATTCTGTGGACTTTATTTCACCTCTATAGGTGAGGTCTTGGGAGAGAGATAGAAACCCTCTCCCATACGCTCATTCGCACTCATACATAGTGCATAAAATTTAGAGAACGCAGGAAGGTACAAAGATGAATATAGTCATGTTTTCATCCAGCAACCTGGGTAGATAGAAATAGCTACACATAATATATTTGTTACCTTCCTTCCTTTTTCTTTCTTTTTTTTCCCCCTCTTTTGTTCATTTGTTTGTTTCAGAGGGATTTTTATTTGTGAATCTGATGAGCACCTAAGTCAGTAATTCAATAAACAGTATAGTTTGTTGTTCTTAAATCATTAATTCTACAGGAATTTATCTAGTTCATATAGTTAGCCAGTAGTCATCCAGCTTTCCAATATCACCCATGCTTTAGCCAGTGTTTGTTGCACAAGAATTACTTTAGAATTCTGCTTAAACTTGTGATTTACCCATGAATGTTTTGCCCTACTCCCCAGTTTTTCAAAGCCCACTAAAATGACAAAGGTGAGCCAAGGTGTTGGTTTACAAGGAACGAGAACAAAGGGAGGGAGAGATTTCCACAAACATTTGGCCAAGGACGAGAGTTTGAAGGTGGAAAGTGGATGAAGGAGGAGTAACTAACTGATCAGAGGAGGAGTTCAAACCCAAGAATGAAGATGCCTGTCAGTCCCCCCAGAGACTCTGAAGCCTCTGCTGTTGGGAGGTGAAGGTCCCTGAAGGATGGGTGAGGGTTTCCACGTGAACCGAGTTAGATTCCAGGTCCTTTCTGTCCTTACCCTGCACCGCCAGGCCCTGTCCATCCATCCGTAGACGAAAGAGGGGCATCAGGTGAGTGCCTCGCTCACAGAGAGAGATGGTGGCAGAGAAAAGCTCTCCCAACATTTGCGATGGTGGAGCCCAGTGGAAGGCCAGCGTTCTACTAAAACATCTGCTCATGGATTTCACAAATCAGTACTTCACACCAACAATCTTCCATGAAATGTTTAGAGTTTCACTCTTCAGTATGAACAGAAGTCCAAGAATCACAAACCGTGTGATGAACACCTGCAACATGGTAAGGAAAATACAGTAGCAAAAAAGCGTTCTGGGGTGAACAGAGACAATGCAAGGAGATGGAGACTTCAAAGCTGTAATTGATGGGATTTCCCTGGCACAGTGGGCAAGAATCTGCCAGACAATGCAGAGGACATGAGTTTGATCCCTGGTCTGGGAAGTTCCCACATGCCTTGAAGCAACAAAGCCCATGTGCCACTGCTGCTGAGCCCACATGCTACAACTACGGAAGCCTGCCTTCCCTAGAGCCTGTTCTCTACAACAAGAGAAACCACCAAATGAGATGCTCGAGCATTGCAATAAAGAGTAGCCCCACTCCTCAAAACTGGAGAAAGCCCTCAGAAAGCGGCAAAGACCCAATGCAACCAAAAATTAATTAATTTTTTAAAAACTTGTGATTGATGAATAGCATATGAGGGACAAAGGAAGATATGCCTGTAACACAAAAATGACAAGTGATGAATAAAAGAATACTCAACAAGAAGATGCTCTCAAAAATTAAATATATCATGATGTAAACAAAACACGGAAAGGAACTGAGGTATAAAGTTGGAAAAAATGATAAATTGAAAAGACGAGAATGTTACAGAATTCATCCAGGAACTTACTAATAGGACTTTTAGAAAAGAGATCAGAGAAAACAGAGGGGAGTAAATTACCCAAGAAATAATAAAATGTCCCATAACTGAAGGCTAAGTAAGTGTTAGTCACTCAGTCGTGCTCGACTCTGCGACCCCATGGACTGCAGCCCACCAGGCTCTTCTGTCCGTGAGATTTTCCAGGCAAGGATACTGGAGTGGGTTGCCATTTCCTTCTCCAGGGGATCTTCCCAACCCAGGGATTGAACCCAGGTTTCCTGCACTGCAGGCAAATTCTTTACTGACTGAGCTACAAGGGAAGCCCTAACTGAAGGGTAGACATCCCCATATGGATAAGGGCCCACCTGGAACAATACATTTTTCTTGGATCCTACTTCACAGGATAGCATCATAAGTTTCAGAACATCTTGGGTAAGGAGAAAAAATTGTAAAAACTTTCAGAGAGAAAAGCTAATCCCAAAAAAATGGAGCAGGATTCAGAATAGCACCAGAGTCATTCCTGGCCGCTCTTGATGGTGGCAGACAGCAAAGCCCCAGCTTAAACTTTCAGCGGGAAGACTGTTTTCATCCTAGGACCCTTGACCAAACTAAACCATAACTCAGTATGTGTGTAGAATACACACATTTTTAGATACACAAGCTCTTAAACATGGCACCTCCATTCTTTCTCAGGCAGATGAAAGAGGTATGTTAGCAAAATAGGGAGTTAAAACAAGAAAAGAAAAGATAAGGCAAGATAATACTAGGAAGAAAGACAGTAAGGTGGCAGGAAGAAGCGACCCAGGGCTTCTAGAAAACAGCCAGGCCAGGGACAGGAAGGAGAAGGGAAGAGGCAGCTATGAAAAACGGAACATAAATATTCCAGCATAGGAATATATTCTTTTAAAAAATTACTTATTTATGTAAATGTTTATTTATTTGACTCTGTGAGGTCTTCAGGGCACCCGGACTTCAGTGGTTTTATAGCACACGGGCTCAGTAGTTATAGCCCTCAGGCTTAGTTGCCATGTAGTACATGGAATCTTCCTGGACCAGGGATCAAACCCGTGTCCCCTGCATTGGCAGGCAGATTCTTAACCACTGGACCACCGGGGAAGTCCAGGAATATATTCTTTATAAGTATGTGCACAGATGCTGGAACACTGGGGGAAAATGAACAATAGGTAGCTGGAAAACAAAACAAATGATAAAATGAGGCAGTTATTAACTTTAGAAAAAAAGTATGCTTGGGCAGGAAAAGAAAAAGTGTGGTTGCAATGCATTACTTGGCTGTTGGTCACTGAGTGAACAGTATTTGTGTAGTCCCACTCATGTAACGTCAGCTGTTGATTTAACAGAAATTACGTGTGACTGTGCTGGGGGAGGGAAGAAAAAAAGGAGAGTTGGGGTAAGGGGCGGAGAGTCAATTTATTCACAACAGCAGGAGGTCAAGAGACAAAGTCTTAAATTGGAAAATCAAGAAATAGTGACAGAGCGTATCATTTTTTTAAGTTATGCAGGAAGATATCAGTGAAACTAGCTAGAAAAGTTGAAGGCAGCAGCCTATACAGCTGGACCTGGGTGAGGAGAAGGGTGGAGTAGGAGGCTGCTGGGTTTTATTATAAGCCTTTTGATACTGTTTGACTTTTTAAATGATACCTATGAACGTGTTTGTGTGTGTGTTTTCCTTTGATTAAAAAAAATAAAGTTTATTTTTAAACAGTCTCACTTGTGGACCTTGTTAATGTCCTCTTTCTGGGCCTGATTCTGTGTGTGAGATTCCAATCTAGTGAGAGTGGGACTCAGGTAATGACTTTTAAATAGAATCTCAAGAAATCTGGATGTAGAGGGTTCGTGGACAATACTTTGAGAAACATCACTCAGATCCCCTGAAATGCTACACAGTTTTGCAAGAATATGCATTTCTTTGGGGGAGAGTCCTTACTTTTCCCATTCTCTTTGATGCCCCCAAACCCAAAAGAGTTTAAGCATTGCTGTTCTCTGTCTGCCTTCCTTCCAAAAATAACTGAGGTTCTGTCCATTATTTAAGGTCAAAAGCACAGCTAAGGGACTTCCCTAGTGGCCCAGTTAAGATTCTGTCCAATGCAGGAGACACAGGTTCGACCCCTCATCAGGGAATTAAAATTCCACACGCAGTGGGGCAACTAAACCCACACACCACAACTACCGAGCCGTGCAGCCGTAACAAAAATATCCCACACGGTACAACAAAGATCTCATGTGCCCCAATTAAGACCCAGTAGCAGCCAAATAAAAAGTAATTTGAAAAAAAGCGCAGCTAACTATTGTTGTAGTGAGTGAAACACTTTGTAAAACTCATTGATAGTATAGACTGGAAAGAACTCGCTGAATTTTCAGTCCATCACAGGTTACCAAGGAGAACCCCAGTGCTTTACTACTGCAGTACATTGAATATAAATCGAGTGGCTTGATACACCTGTAACTAACACAAAATATAGTAAATCAACCATACTTCAGTTAACAAAACAAAACAAAAACCAGAAAACTAGTGGCTTCAAAAAGTTAACATGGATCCATTGGCACCTCCCAATGGCATTGACCAAGCACATAAATTTTATTCAGTTGAACAAGCATGTCTATGTTGTCATTCAATGTTATCTTTATATAATAATGCCACATAAATAGCACCGGAGTCCAACTAGAAAATGTAATGCAGGCAATTTGACGACTTTGTACTTTTATTCAATATTTTAGTACGTTGACATAAACCAGCCTTCCTTAAATTTATTTCACCTTTCAATCTTTTAAAAATTGTTTTTGTCTTTATAAAATGTTAGAGGAGTTCATGAGTTGTGATTTGGATTTAGTTCAGTTTCACTTCAATTGCTCAGTCAAGTCTGACTCTTTGCAATTCTATGGACTGCAGCACGCCAGGCCTCCCTGTCCATCACCAGCTCCCGGAGTCTACCCAAACTCATGTCCATTGAGTCGGTGATGCCATCCAACCATCTCATCCTCTGTCATCCCCTTATCCAGACCTCAGTCTTTCCCAGCATCAGGGTCTTTTCAAATGAGTCAGCTCTTTGCATCAGGTGGCCAAAGTATTGGAGTTTCAGCTTCAGTATCAGTCCTTCCAATGAACACTCAGGATTGATCTCCTAATGTGGTCCACTGGAGAAGGGAATGGCAAACCACTTCAGTATTCTTGCCTTAAGAACCCCATGAACAGTATGAAAAGGCAAAAAGATAGGACACTGAAAGATGAACTCCCCAGGTCAGTAGGTACCCAATGTCCTACTAGAGAACAATGGAGAAATAACTCCAGAAAGAATGAAGGAATGGAGTTAAAGCAAAACACACACACACACACACACACACACACAAAACCACCTAACTGTGGATGTGACTGATGATGGAAGCAAGGTCTGATGCTGTAAAGAGCAATATTGCATAGGAACATGGANTTTGCTTTGGCTCCATCCCTTCATTCTTTCTGGAGTTATTTCTCCACTGATCTCCAATAGCATATTGGGCCCCTACTGACCTGGGGAGTTCATCTTTCAATGTCCTATTTTTTTGTCTTTTCATACTGTTCATGGGGTTCTCGAGGAAAGAATACTGAAATGGTTTGCCATTCCCTTCTCCAGTGAACCACATTCTGTCAGACCTCTCCACCATCACCTGTCCTTCTTGGGTGGCCCCACAGGGCATGGCTTAGTTTCATTGAGTTAGACAAGGCTGTGGTCTATGTGATCAGATTGGCTAGTTGTCTGTGATTGTGGTTTCAGTCTGTCTGCCCTCTGATGCCCTCTCTCAGTGCCTACCATCTTGCTTGGGTTTCTCTTACCTTGGACATGGGGTATCTCTTCACAGCCACCCTAGCAAAGCACAGCCACTGCTCCTTACCTTGGCCATGGGGTAGCTCCTCTCGGCCGCGTTTGTGTGCCATCATAGCCAGTATATTGAAACCTCCATAAAACTCCTATGGGGTTTGGAGACCTTTCAGGTTGGTGAATGCATCCATGTGCAGGGTGTGTAGAGCACTGCAAACTTCATGGAGAGAGATGCTCCTGAGCTTGGGACCCTTCTGGACCTTGACCTCTTCATCTGACTGTGTCCTTTATAAGCCCAGTAAACACAATTAAATGGTTTTCTTGGGTTCTATGGGCCATTATAGAAAATTATTGAACATGAGAAGAGGTTGGTGAAAACCACCAATTTATAGCCAAGTCAGAAAGAATTTGCAGGTAAGCTGGGGACTCACTACCTGTGACTGGTATCTGAAGTGGGAGGCAATCTTTTGGGACTTAACCTGTGGCGTGTGTGCTCACCCCGGGCACTTAGTGTCAGAATTGAATTGAATTGAATTGTGGCATGCCCAGGTGAGGTCCACAGAGAATCAGGGAATTGGCTGATGTGGCAAACCCATACATTTGGTACTAGAAGTGTTGAGAGTAGGTGGGAATGTAAATTAGTACAGTCACTGTGGAAAACAGGATGGAGATTTCTCAGGAACCTAAAAATAGATTAACCATGTGACCCAGAAATTTCACTCCTGGGTGTATATCCAAAAATAAAAACAGTAATTTGAAAAGACACATGCATCCCAATATTCATAGCAACATTAATTACAGTTGCCAAGACATGGAAGCAATGTAAGTGTCCATCAACACATAAATGTATAAAAAGCTGTGATATACACACACCCATACACCCACACACAGCGGAATACTACTCAGCCATAAAAAGAAGGGAATTTTGCCATTTCCAGTAATGGATAGACTTGGAGGGGATTATGCTAAGTGAAATAAGTCAGACAGAAAGATAAATACTGTATGATACTGCTTATATGTGGAATCTAAAAGAAAATACAGCAAAATAGTGAATATACCATAAAAGAAGCAAACTCACAGAGGCAGAGAAGAAACTCATGGTTATCAGTGGAGGGAGGGGCAATATATGAGTTGAGAGTGGGAGGGACAAACCCTGGCTCAAGTATGGATTGTAACAGCTTTCCTGGTAAAGAATCGATGGTGAAGAATCTGCCTGTAATGCAGGAGATACAGGTTCAATCTCTGGGTCGGGAAGATCCCCTGGAGAAGGAAATGGCAACCCACACCAGTATTCTTGCCTGGGAAATTGCATGGACAGAGGAGCCTGGAGGTCTACAGTCCACAGGGTTGCAAAGAGTTGGACACAACTTTGCAATTAACAAAAACAACAATATGTATTGTAAAACATGGAGAATAATGCCAATGTTTTGTAACATCTATAAAGGGAAAGTAACCTTTAAAAATTACAAAGTTTTTTAAAAAGTAGGGTTGACAGTAGAGAAGTCATTTGGCCTTGTGGTCAAGGATGGCAAGGTTCTGCGACTCACCAAAACTACCCAGAAAGGAGCAGGGAGGAATGAGGAAAGGGAGGAAAGGATGAAGGAAGGGAAAGAGGAAGGGAGGAAGGAAAGGGAAACAGGAATAATCTATTTCTTGATTGTGGCAATAGTTACACAGACACATAAATTCATCAAAACTTATCAAAATGTATTCTTTAAATACATTTGCATTTTATTGCATGGAAGTTATACTTCAGTAAAGTTGATTTAAAGAAATTAACTCTTCTAGGGGGTCTCTGACTTCCCAGATAGATGTAAGCACCCACACCCATAGCCTTTCCAGTGGTCTCTGTGATTGTTACAGCATGACGCATGCTGCCCTGATTATCTGCTTAGCTGTCTGTCTCTCATACTCTTTCGTGATCCTCTGAAAGGCAAGAACTATGCTCCATTCAACTTTTGTGCCCAGAAAATTGGTGCAGTACTCAGTATATAGTAACAATTTAGTTTTAGGTCTGTAAAATGAAAATTCCATGTACAAGATTAGACTATACATAAGTTGCATAAATTAAGGAGATTTTCAAAACCTAAAGCTAAAGTAATTGTAACATCACTACTCACTTCTCCCCATTCCTCCAAGGAATCAGCCAACATCTTGAGAATGCTTTAGCTTCCAGAAGTCTTTACTCCTTTGATTTGAAGGGTTAAAAAGATTTCAGCTGATAACTGGGTAAGAGGTTCCAAACAGAATTTAGTTCAAAGCGAAAGAATAGAACCCGAAAGCAAGCGATTAATTTTGTATAAATGAAACTGGAAAGCTTCTTGAAGGAGGCAACGTCTGAGTTGGAATAAAAATTAAAAAAAAAACAACCAGTTTCTGGAATCTAAAAAAATGGCAGAGATAAATCTATTTGCAGGGAAAATACAGTCGCAGACGTAGAGCCGACATGTGGATACAGAGGGAGAACGCGAGGGCGGGAGGGATCGAGACAGTAGCTTCGACATGTATACACTACGATGTGTAAAATGGATAACTAGCGGGAAGATGCTGCATAAAGCAGCTTGGCATTCTGTGATCACCTAGAGGTNGTAGAGCCGACATGTGGATACAGAGGGAGAACGCGAGGGCGGGAGGGATCGAGACAGTAGCTTCGACATGTATACACTACGATGTGTAAAATGGATAACTAGCGGGAAGATGCTGCATAAAGCAGCTTGGCATTCTGTGATCACCTAGAGGTGGGAGAGAGGTTCATGAGGAAGGGGATATATGTATACACATGGCTGATTCACTTCGTGGTACAGCAGAAACTAACACGCATTGTAAAGCAATTCCACTCCAATTTTAAAAAACCAAAGCAAACAACAACAACCAAAAAAACCCCAGTTTGGGGGGTTTTACCTGGAAGAGGCAACCTATAAGCTAGAGTAAAATGCCAGAACAAAGAGGAGAAAAGGGAACTCCAGGTATTAAGACTACAGAGCAAATAAGGAATTCGATTAATTAATTAACTCTAAAATGGCACAGTGTGGAAACCACCAACAGTTTGGTGCTGCTGGAGGGCTGAGTGCAAGGAAGGATGTAAAAGAGGAACAGGGAGAAGTCAGCTTGAGGCACTTGATGAGTTTCGCGTAGCAGGTGAGAGCCTTAGGAAATCCTCAGGGGCACAGCAAAGGGAAGGTGCGTCCAGCGCTCTGGCAGTCTTCCTTTCTCTCTGTCCAGCAGGAGACTTGGACCTGCTTTGGAGAGGAGCCCACGGCCCGCAGGCTCCCTTCCAACCTCAGAGCATCGTCCAGAGTCCTTGCTGGTCCTCCAGCTGAGCTCAACAGGCCGCGATGCTCCAGGCCTCATTGCATGGTTATTTTTTTGATCTTATCAGCTTGCCAACTGCCTTGAAATATTTGAAGGGAAAGTCTTTTTGCTGAGTTTTATCATATGTCTACATTACCAGACTGATTTTCAAGTCTTTTTCTTAAAAAAAAAAAAAAAAAGGAATGTTTCCCCCAAATAAAAAGTATATAAAACCTCAATATACAAAAAAAGATTAAGATTGCAGTAGCTTTGTTGAAGCCAGGTGGAGGGGCCTGCAGCTCATTCCCCTCCCTCTTCCCCCTGTAGCATACCCCTTTGCCTTCCTCCCCAAATTTTACAAGGTCCCTCCAGACAAACCAGGGCTCTCAGAGGCAGAGCTGAAAACCATCAAACAAAGGTGATCCTTAGGACAAAGCATGTGTGTCTTCTCTGTCTCCAGGACCCGGAGCCTGGGGGATGCTCAGGGTACCCCCCAGGACAATACTAAGAGCATCTGTGGTTTATCTGGCTTCTCAGGCAGCACACCATATTCAGTCTTTGTCCAAGTCCTTCTCCCGTGCTTCCTAAGTGGGAAGGAAACCTTCCTTGTCCATATCTACTCCTCTCTCCCTGTTTATTGTGATTCCCTCCTCTACTGTAAACAGAGTCACAGGGACCACTGGGAAGTCTATATGGGAGTGGTGCTTCAATCTATCTGGGAAGTCAGAGGCCCCCAGATTTAATTTCTTTAAATCAACTTTACTGAGGTATCATTTGCNAATCTAGCTCTCTTTGGTTATCAAAGATGGAACCTGTTCTTGTTATATAATAACTTTAGGCAATCCCATTTGAAGGTTCTGTCTAACATGAAAGCACTTCATCCTAAACATAGTGGAGGAGAAATCTGGCTAAACTGATCATCAAGAAAAAAAATCAGGAGTTCCCTGGTTGCTTAAGGACTAGGATTTTGGGTTTTCACTGCTGTGGCCCAGGTTCAATCCCCGGTCAGTGAACTGAAACCCCACAAGCTGCAACTTAAATTTATTTATTATTAAAAAAATTTTTCTTTGGCTGCGCCACAAAGCACACAGTTATCCTAGGTCAAATCCACACCTTCTGCAGTATAAGTGCAAAGTCTTAAACACCGGATCGCCAGGGAAGTCCCCTGTAAGTTAAATTTAATGTCAGATTTAGCAGTCAACCCCCCATTCTCCCTGTGCAGTTTTATGTTCCAGTGATCCTGAACTTCCCTTGTACTCTTTCTTTACTCTAGGCTTTTGTATTTGCTATCCCTTCTGACCATACAATGTCAAGTCCCTTCATTTCTCATCAGAGATATGCCCCTCAAAGCCTTCTCTAACATCCTAAGTCTGGGTTAGATGTCTGCTATCAGAGCACCCTATATGTCTTGTTTTACCTTTGTATCCCCATCACTTAGCACAGTTCCTGGCATAGAGTAGGAACTCAAATATTTATTGAGCACAGCTTGGTCTGGTCTGAGTACCTTTTACAATAGGTTCCTTCAATCTGTGTGGAAAGGATGGAGTTAAGAAAAGGATGGAGTTACGTTTACATACACTGAGAGACAGAGCTGGATGAGCTCTGTCCCCAACACCAGGGTTCTACAAGATTGTCTAGGGGTCCTGAAAGGTAAGGAAGGTATTTTCTTCATCTCCATACCTAACAGCCCTGCTGCTGCTACTGCTGCTAAGTCAATTCAGTCGTGTCCGACTCTGTGTGACCCCATAGACGGCAGCCAACCAGGCTCCCCTGTCCCTGGGATTCTCCAGGCAAGAACCTAACAGCCCTAGCACTGTACTTTACACATAGTAGGCATAATAATAAAAATAGCTCCATTTATTAAGTGCCAATTTGTCCCAAATACTTTATATAATTATCTTTAACCCTTACAAAAACTGTTGTCATTATTGTTCTGTTGCTAAATTGTGGAACTCTTAGCAACCCCATGAACTGTAGCCTGCCAAGCTCCTCTGTTCATCGGGTTTTCAGGCAATAATACTGGAGTGGGTTGCTATTTCCTTCTCCATCAAAAACCCTGCGTTGCAGGTTGTATTAATCCTAATTTTATAAATAAGGAAACAAAGAATCAAACAGGTAGAACAATTTTCTCAGGTCACACAGTCTGTAAATAGCAGAGCCAAGATTTGAATACAGATCTGCATAAGACTGAAGTTTATTCTTTTTTCCTGCTGAAGTAACTGTTGAATTGAGGCAAAGCCCAATCTGTTTGACAATCTCTGGAATACTTTAGAGAGAAGACAGGAATAGAACATTAGAGAGGAGTGTTGTGCTGAGCTGAATATAGCAGGAATTCCTTGTAATGATTCAGAGAAAACTGAATTATGGTCAGTTCCTGACCCACTATGAGGCTGGGCGGGGTTGGGAATCCTTGGCAGCAGCATGGGACCAATCATGAAAACCAGATCCGAGGCATCACTCCCAAAGAGGAGCACAAGAAGGGAGCCTGGTGAGTTGATCTCCTTTACCCGCTGACTTCCCTCAGGTCTTTATTAGGTTTTAGGGTTACCCATTATGGGCAAGCAAACACTATGATGCTATAGATACCTCAAAATCACTGAAGGTCTGGAAACCAAGATCCAGCAGGAATCTTAAAGGAGCTAGGTTTGTAAGAAGGGATTTAGTGAGACAAAATTTTCTAAGAGCTGTCAGATAGTTGAATGTCCTAATCACCTTATTTTTCTGAATTATTCAATCTTACTAATCTGGTAAAGTACAAACGGTAAAGGCTGAACGGTCAGTCAGAACTGGGTTTGAGGAGAATGCCCTATTTGTCCAGTGGTTAGGACTGGGCACTTTCCCTGCTGGGACCTGGGTTAATCCCTGATTGGGGAACTAAGATTCTGCAAAACTTGTGTGTGGCAAAAAAAAAAAAAAAAAAAAGTGAGTTTGAATCCTAGCTCCATCAATTAATAGATATATGACCTTAGTCAAGCCACTAAACTTTCTTGGGCCTCAGTTTTTATACATATAAAATCTAACTAGCTGTCTTTTTACCTTACAAGATTACAGATATTTCTAAAGGTATAGAAGCATACTGCCATTCACTAATAAAAACAAAGCAAGCAGTCAAACAAAATGATGTGGTTTCTAAGGACTTAAATTCCACCAGAGAATGACACGCCATTCCATGGGATCACCTCTCACACACTCACGCGTTCCCAGCACCACCAGTGTCACGGTTTTACTTGGTTAAAAAAAGAAAAATACTGGCAAATTAGTATGATGTGGACTTATTTTATAACCAAAGAAACAGTTCATACCTCCTTTATGCCAAACTTTGAAGACCAGAGTTTGTTGTGGGTCCAAAAGAAGCTCTTTCGAAAGCCTAGTAAGTAAAACAAGCACCATACATTAACTGTGTAGGAAGCTTCTCTAGTATGAGACCCAGACTCAAAGGGTACCTTAAAGTTTGCAAATCACTTTCCTTCCATGCTCATGACCATCTTCTGGGATATATTTTTATCCTCTAAAAGCAGGGGATGGAAGTTCAGAGAGGTGATGTAATGAGTAAATTGTCAAGAACTGAAAACATGCAACCCGGATGTGGTATTCTTTCCCCTAATACCCATGGCCCCTGTTTTACTGGAACAGGTAAGGATTCTTCTCATGTCTTGTGGTGGTAGGTGGAGGCAGTGAGAAGAGAGGAAAAGAATGTTTATTGAGCACCTGTGCTGGGCTTAGCCCTCTGATCGCCTACCTTTTGAGGCAGATTTGGTATTTTAGATAAAGTACAGGCCACTATGGCCAGAATTTCTGTAATTTCCAGTAGCTCACCACAGACAGTACTGAACTGTCACTGCAGTTAGAGCTCCTGACTCAGGTCAACCTCTCAAATTTCAAAAACACTGAACGTGTGAGCAACTGCTGAGACTCAACTAGGTACATAAACACTGTGAGAAAATAGCAGATCAGATACCATGTATGTGGCTAGTGTTGTTGGACAAGAATTAAATTTTACAAAAAGTGATGCAGGGTAAAGATAATATTAACAATAATTAGTAACAGAACTCACACTTTTAATAATGATGAAACAGGTAACAGCAGAAAAGGGAGGAGAGCTCTGTGCAGCAGGCCTCTGTGCCAGCCCCCAACCTCTGAGCTGCAGGCCACATGGTTGACAGGACTCCTCCACCTCCTCTGTTTTTGAGCTTTCAAATCAGATCTGACATTTGTTATGTTCCTACCATGTACCATGAGGTAATATTCCTAAATTTCATGTAATTTGGACCTCACAATAACTCTGTAAAAATTACCTCAACTTTACACATGATGAATCTGAGGCTCAGAAATGTTATGTAACTTGTTCACACAGTTAATGAACGACAGAGATGGATGGGGTTGGAGGCCAAGTCTCTCTAGTTTCAAAGCCCAGGCTCTTCCTACTGCACCAGAAATCTTTCCCAAAGATGCATAATCCACAGCCTTTCCGGAGATCTCCACCTTCTTCGCTTAGATAACTTGTATACATTCTTTCACACTTAGCTGAGGTGTCTACAGGGACTGTCTTAATCCACTGTCTTTAATTCCCACTGCCCAAGAACACAGCGGAGCAAATAAGAGGACTCCACTGAATAATTTTTGAGTTGTACTGAGTAGAGTTAAAAAATACCACAACAAAACCTTTAAACCACCACTAGCTGTAAATTCATAAGCACTAGAATTAAATAATTGTTTGCTAAGGAAAGCATTCTCCAAGTCTGCTCAGTATTGTAGTGTCTGTTACATTCCTCGGTTTGAGTCTGTCTCTTGGAATAGAAAGCAGATTTTGGAAGGCTGATGGTACATCATAAAATACAAACCTTGATTGCTGTTGAAAATTCCAGATGGGGGAATCTGTGTTTTCAACCACTTGGGTGTAGATAGGAGATGGCTCATCAGCTGTTACAAAGGATACACAACAGCTGGGTACTGATACTTTCCGCTGTGTCAAGGGGCTCCCTGAAACAGGAAACAGTGAAGTGACTAAACTTTAGGTGACCAAAGAAGAATGTGCTGGAAGCCTCTCATTATACAGGTACAAGAAGAACCATTCCTATCTTCTACCTTTGGGTCTTTGAGCTATTCCCTGTGTCTGAAATGTTTCTGTTATTGAAACTATTCTTTCAAGGCTCAGTTCATAAATACCACCCAGCAAAACAACTTCTCCCATCTCCTTGTACTCTGTGGGATGATGGAAAACACTGGATTAAGAGGAAAAAGATAGAACTGCAAAGAACCTGGACTTAAAAGTCCAGTGATCAGTGACAGCTCTGCCACACACATTCTATGTGACTTTGGCAATGTGTGACCTCTTCAAATGATGTGTATGATACTTACATCTCCTTGGATGTTGTAAGGATTAAAAATAAATAACAGGGCTTCCCTGGTGGCTCAGCGGTGAAGAATCTGCCTGCCAATGAAGGAGACATGGGTTTGATCCCTGGTCTGGAAAGATCCCTCATGCTGTGGAGCAACTAAGCCCATGTGCCATAACTACTGAGCCCAGGAGCTGCAATTACTGAAGTCTGTGTACTCTAAAGCCTATGCTCGGCAACAAGAGAAGCCACTGCAATGAGAAGCCTGTGCACTGCAGCTAGAGGAGGCCCTGCTCACCACAACTACAGAAAAGCCCATGAAGCAACGAAGCTCAGCCAAAAATAAATAAAAACAAAATTATAAAAAAGATTATCACATAGTATATAACCTTAAAAATAATAATAGTAGATAACAAATATCACTTGCTGTGTGCCAGCATTTTTCTAAGAACTATACATGTATTAATTCAACAAACCTATAAGGAAGATATTATTATTCTCATTATATAGATGAAAAAACCTGGGGTACAGACAGACTGGCTACAACCTGGTAAAACCAGTTTACAAGCATATTATTGAAAAAGTAGGAAAAAAAAATGATTCTAATAAAATGGCAGTAATCAAAGAATAGCTAATAGAAATCAATAAAACAGCTCTCATCATTAGTAATGTGAAATATACAGAATAACACTAATATTATTTTTATCTACTGAGCTATCGTCTTAGAAGTTTATTTTCGTGAAACTTAACAGTATTACATGAACTGACTTGCTCAGCATCCACCCTCACTTACTTTTACTGTTTTGTATTCCTTTACTGTAGAGATTGAAAGGGTCACTACTCTGCTGTGCTAGAGTATGGATGGATACATACTGGTCTCTATGTATTAGATGCCATTACAACAGATTTGAAAGGCAGACGGGAGGCAGAGGACATGTTCCTTTTCCATTTGCTACTAGCATGGATGACACTGAGTTTTCTGGTCAGGGGTTGTGTCTCTGGGTCCCCAGAGGCCCAATGGTAATAGAGATGATTTCCTGATCCCTGGACTACACTGCTGGCACTGTTATTTCTAACTTAAAAGATCTACTGGTTCTTTCCTAAAAGCTTAGCCTAGAGCCAACTCCCTGAGCCCTTCCAGTAACTTGAATACCTTAACGTTCTACATTAAACTTCTCTCTGTTTAAAACAGCTGGGGTGAGTTGTTTCCGGCAACTACACTCTACCTGACGTAGCTTCCATTTCTCTTTCTCAGTCTCACCCCCGTCTCTGTCTCCCATTTTTTTTAGTAGGTCTCAAGTTTCTCAACTGATTTCTTCCAATAAAATGTCACAAATCCTCACAGCAAGGGACATTCTACAGTAATCTGTGTCTATGCTTCCCTCACTAAACTAAGAGTCTCTTAAATGCACAGAGGAGGCCCACAGCTCTTATGAATGGTTTGCAGACTCCCTGATGCCCTTGGTCTGAGAGGGTTGCCAGGGTTGAAGGAGAGAGAGCTACTAAGAAGAATGGGAGACACAGAGAGAGGAGGAGAGAGAGAAGCTGCCTTGTGTGTGTGCAGCGTGTACCTGCAGAGGAGAGCAGCATCTGCTCAGGTCAGTACTGAGCGGCCAGCAGAGAGCCACCTGGGGTTCTGGGAGACAGGATTCCTCGGTTCCAGTGTACTCTGCACTGATTTAGCATGATATATTGGGTGCTTCACTCTGACCCTCTGGGTCAAGTTTCTTCATCAGAAACACATATTCTCAAATTACTTCGATAATTACCTACGATAAATTCTATGATGCTAGATACCTACTAATACTGCCCAGATCTCTCTCATACCTCAACCCTCTCTTTTTAGGTTCACTATTTTTGAGGCTGCTATTTGCTAGAGGCCACCAAACAGAAGTACCATTTCTACTTTGGAAAAAATTGTTCCCTATTCAGTCTTGAACAGAAACACTCCCTTCAGCCAAAGAGGCGGGTGATAAAGAAATCAGCCTGGGAGAGCAAGTCTCCCCTTGCAGTTGGAAATCTGGCTGGGCCTGTTTACCTTCCTGAAAAAGGTCAAGTTCTGAAATACTTTTGGAGGCAGCCAAGATGAAAACCGCTATACCTCCTACTGAATTGGGACACACACTGAGAGCAGTTAAGAGGGCTTGAGATGAGCCACCTTTACCATTTACAAGTTTTCACTGAATTTTCTGTTTCACCTAAATGTGGAAAGTAGTAGTTTTATGCATCAAAAATGGTATAATTTTACTCCTTATTTTTTTAATTTTTAAAATCTTTTGGCTGTACCACACAGCATGTGGGATCTAGTTCCCTGACTAGGGATCATACCAGTGCCTCCTGCATTGGCAGCTCAGAATCTTAACCACCAGGGAAGTCCCATAACTCCTTATTTTAGTGTGGATAAGTTTTCTTATCGACACTAAATTTGTGCTGATAACATTCCTGATAATCACGTAAGATGGTATCTCTATCTCTAGTTTACAAACAAGGCAACCAAGGAACAGAGAGGTAAAGTGGCTTGCTCGTCACACATCTGGTCAACTGGAAGGTTTCCTAACTCCTATTCCAGGGATACTCCATTGCAATAAGCTAAGCTCAGTCACTTCAGTCGTGTCCGACTCTGTGCAACCCCATAGACGGCAGCCCACCAGGCTCCCCAGTCCCTGGGATTCTCCAGGCAAGAACACTGGAGTGGGTTGCCATTTCCTTCTCCATTGCAATAGTTCTAATTAATTCTACCTGGTTGAAAGAAAAGCTCTCCTTCTGGCCTGGAATAAACAGATGGAAACTTTCCCTCAAGCAATGCCCAGATTTGTACATTAATAAAAACTTAGCTCAGTTTTGTTAAGCTATCATTAACTGACACCTGCTCTGTGGCTTACATGCACAGATGAGTCAGATCTGATTCTTGATCTGGAGGCAGACACAAACAGATAATTATAATACAATACGATAAAGACTATACCAAAAGCACAGGGGTCTGTGGGAACGCAGAAGGACCCCTAACCCTGCCTGGGTAGTTGAAAGAGAGCCTCTAAAGGCTGATGATACTGAAGATGGTTTTGGTTTTCACTGAGTATAATTTAGATGACCTCAAATCACTTTACCTCTCTGTTCCTTGAAGGCTTCATCTGTAAGACAGGGCTAAAGATACTGGTCATGTCTAGTTTAAGTACACAAATCTTATGAGTACTGAAGCTGATTCTTGAAGGTTCCTCAGAGTTTTTTCTAACAAAAGTATCCAAGAAACTCTTGTATTTCAGAACCAGGACCACAGGGGGGACTATACTGTCTCAGGTGTAAGGCACAATTCAGGGCTGTTTATGAAGCCTCTGCATTCAGCTTTGCACTAAAGGGTCATTTGTTTCCATCATCAGTGAAGATGGTTCTAGGGCATGAGAGGGACAGACACACTGAGAACACTGCTGAAGGCAGGACAGTCAATTTGGATATTAAGGAAGCATCTACCCAGAGCTTTCATAAGAACTTGGCAGTTTATAGCTGACTCACAGCGTGGGATATGCTGCACTCAGCACCATATGCTTAGAGATGATCTTATAAGACTATTACATTTTACAGTCAAGGAAAAGAGAAATGGGTTGCCCAAAGTCACTATACAAGTTAATGGCTTAGCTAGGGCCAGAAGCCAGTCTTCTGAATTCCATTCCAGAAGTGTTCTTATTATATCATCATTTGGAAGCACATTTCATAGAGATGATGCGCAGGTCTGTACACTAAGGGCCCAGCACAGGGCCTAGGTCTGTACACTAAGGGCCCAGCACAGGGCCTGAGTGAACCATCAATATTTGCGGGGGAAGGACTATATGGGCCTATCACTGTGAGAGTAGGACTTGGGAGACAAGAGACCTCTGAGAGTGTCCACTCTGATGTTTAATCTTCCCTGGCTAAACAGAGTTGTAACTCATGCCAGAAATACAACAGGCAGTGAGTATCGTATTCACAAACAAAAGGACATTATGGCTGCTTAGCTGCATCATGAAGACACAGGTATTGAGATACAGAAATAAACCCACAGTCCCTGTCCCCAAGGAACAAGCAGCCTAAGGAGAGACATATTAAGAAACATTTTCAGTACAAAATAATAAGTGATATGAAGGAGGAAACCTGTGTAGGGATGGTGGTGGAATAAGGAAGTTTTGGGAATAGAGAGGAAAGTATTCTACTAATAGAGGTGGTCGTAGGCTGCAAAGTGTTAGTATCATCTAGTTTACTCTTGAAGGACAAGGAGCAAGTTCACTGAATAAGAGAGAAGCCATACCAGGTAGAGGAAAGGCCATGATCAAGGGTAACATGATAGAGGATGGGGCACTGGCAAAAAGCAAATTGCCTAATATAAGAAACAGTGAGAGATGAGGCTGGAAAGAATGATTAGCCCACACGGCAGTACTCTGTGTGCTAGGTCACTGTGACTGCAGTGACATGAAGTCAACAAAGTATTTTAAGTGGAGAGATGAGGTCATATTTGTTGACCAGACATAATATAATCTCAGTAGTAGAACGAAGAAGATACTGAAAGAGAATACTGTTCACAGCAATCGTTGAGAGGGCAATCCCATTAATCTAAATTCCTGAAGCCTGAACATGCAAGGAAGCAGTGAGAATAGAGAAAACGTGATATAAAACTTTCTGGGTAAGAGTACATGATCCTATACCCTGTACTGGATACAGCAGGAACTTAATACCTATTTGTTGAATGAATCTACTAATCTTTACTATCCTCTGTTAAATTCCACATAAGCAACTTTTCTGCAGGAGAAGCAAAGTAGGAAATCAGAGAACATATTAAAAGGAGAGAAAGGGCATTGGAACAAGGTCTCTGCTTCCTCATTTAATATTTATTGCTTATATTACGTGTTAGACAGTTTGAGGTGTTGATGATTTAGCAGTCAATAAATCAAAAAACTGCTGTCTCTGTAGGACTTAATCTTTTTCTAGAAAGATGGAAGATAAACAAAATACACTATTTACAGGCCATAGACAAACATAAAGCAGGGAAAAGGGATAGGTATTGTTGGGGGAGGCTGTAAGTTTATACGGGTGACCAAGGAAGGTCTGGCTGAGCCAGTGATTTCAGTAAAGCCAGGCCAAAAGTGAAGAATGTTCCAGGCACACAGTGAACATCAGATTCAAAAGGCTCAAAGCATGAGTCTGCCTATACATTCAAGAAAAAAGCAAAGAGGCCAGCATGGCTGGAACAAAGTGACAGACAGAAAGAGCAGGATGCTGGGGAGAATTTGGTAACTGGTACCTGGGGAAGGGAGAGAGGAATCTAGGCTAAGAAAGGTGCATGAGCCAGGGACTGGCTTGCTATATACTATGACTACAAGGGAAAGAAAGTCAGCATGGTGCCACCACCGTGTCCACGGCCCCTCTAAAATCACGTCAATTCATCATATCCCCTTATCTGGGTTATCAGCTCTTAGGGGACAGAAACTGTGTGCCATTTGCTCTGCGCTCTCTGTACCTGGCACTGGCCTAGCATTTACTACTTGCTGAACTGAACTACCATTCTTGCAACATAAGCACAGGACTGGACACACAGTACATAATTACCCTGGTAATACAGAGTGTAAGCAGGACTACATGATAAACACAGATAAACTGATAAATACATCCTGAGAGGCAAGGTAAAGACTCTGTGTACTAGACCAAAGAGCACAGGCTTTAGGTGAAATTCCTTTAGGTCAGGCTTTAGGATTAAAATTCCAGCTCTATAGAGCTTATCAACTGTGTAACTCAAGTCATTTCAGTTTTGTGAGCTTCAGTTTCCTCATTTATAAAATGGTTATGTACTGTAATCTGCTCATAAAATAATCCTTTGTGGTAAGGATTAAAGTGAAAGTCAGTCTTGTTTGACTTTGTGACTCCATGGACCATATCCATGGAATTCTCTAGGCCAGACTACTGGAGTGGGTAAAACTGAAGTTGCTCAGTCGTGTCCGACTCTGCAATCCCATGGACTGTAGCCTACCACGCTTCTCCGTCCATGAGATTCTCCAGGCAAGAGTACTGGAGTGGGTTGCCATTTCCTTCTCCAGAGGATCGAGTACTGGAGTGGGTTGCCATTTCCTTCTCCAGAGGATCTTCCCAACCCAGGGATCGAACCTGGGTCTCCTGCATTGTAGGCGGATGCTTTACCATCTGAGCCACCAGGGAAATCAGGATATCTTCCCAACCCAGGGATTAAACCCAGGTCTCCTGCATTGCAGGCAAATTCTTTACCAGCTGAGCCACAAGGGAAGCCCAAGAATACTGGGTAGTGGTAAGAAATAAGTGAGATAATTAATGTACAAAAGTGAGAATAGAATTTGGTACAAAGAGATGTTCAATAAATTACTGCTAATTGTCAAGCCATATTTAAAAATACAACTTGCTGTCTAACTGAGAAGTTATAAGCATATTTTGCTTTTTGCAACATGGAGGCAACCACTAAAATGGAACATAAGCATGTTTTTGCACATTAAATTTTATTTTCAATGCAAAAACAAAAAACCAAAACAATTTTTGCAAAAATCAAAGCTTTTTTGTGCTTTCCTTAAATTCATTCCTTATCAGACTTGTCACAGATGGGCTGCATTGGTAGGGCAGTCAAAAAGTGAAAACTGTTTCCTAATTTTGTGACTCATACAGGACCTCAGTATCTCTAATATAGCACAGCAAGACTGTACGTGGAGAAGACTCTGTCCTGAGACAGAACGCTTCAAGGTCTCTGACACAGAAAGGTGATGAGAAGGTTGAGAACCTCAGGGTCTTTGTAGAAGCTTATAATTCTGGATGTAACATTTGTTGGTAGTATGTATATGGAGAAATAGAAATAAAAGATAGATATCAGTAACTGTGAGCATGAATTTTGTTTCACTTCCAGAGTAATAAGGATACACAGCAAAAACTGAGAGGCAACACAGAATCTGTAGGAGCCAAGTAGGAAGGCCAAATCAAAGATATATATTGAAATCTTCTGGACTTACAAAGCTACGGATTTTTAATTCTCAGAATAATCACACATCTCAGAACTGATAATCAAAGCCATTTACAGATGAGAAATTCAAGACAAAGAGAGACAATAACTGCTCAGTTACAAACATACACAACTTATTGCCTGGAAATACAGGGTTGAATACATTCCTACTAGAATGTAAGCTTCATAAGGGCACTATTATTGTCATTTTGTTCACTGCTTTATCTCCAGCACCATGGATAGTGCTCACACAGCAAACAGGATATGTTTTGTTGCTGAATGAATAAATGAATGAGATAAGGTCTTTGGTCTTAAAATAGCTCCTACCTAGCAGAGAAGAAAATCATGCAAATAATGTTAGCATTAATGTATGAAATATATGCTACGATAAAAAGGGCAAATAGGTGGTGGCCCACATCAAGGAAACTGTGGTAAATGGTGATGTTTGTGCTGAGTCTTGAGAGAGGAATTGGAATTAAGCAGGCAAAAGAATAAGGTGATGGCAAAAGGGAAAATTTTAGGAGAGATGACAAGGCTGAATAAAAGTAGGGCAAGGGCGAAAAAAATGTAGGGCATGGATTGTGCCATGGATTACTTTGGCCATCTGGGGAAGTCTATGGGCCTCTTCTAGTAATATTTTTTTTTTTTTTTAATGAATAATGTAAAATATACAAGATTACAAAGAAATCAAAGTTACCAAAACATTAAAAAACTGTGACACAGTAATATACGTGTTTTATTAATATATAACAAGATTAAGTTTTAGGTTTAATAATTATTTTGGTTTTGGACATGACTGAGTGACTGAACTGAATAACTACTGAAATTTTGAAGTAATGACAGGAATAAACGACATGCCAAGATATCTGCAGTAACTAAAATGGGATATGAAAATATCTGTGATTTCTATAGTTGACAGCTTCATGCTGCTGCTGCTAAGTCACTTCAGTCGTGTGACCCCATAGACGGCAGCCCACCAGACTCCTGTCCCTGGGATTCTCCAGGCAAGAACACTGGAGTGGGTTGCCATTTCCTTCTCCAATGTATGAAAGTGGAAAGTGAAAGTGAAGTTGCTCAGTCGTGTCTGACTCTTTGCAACTGACCCCATGGACTGCAGCCCACCATGCTCCTCCGTCCACGGGATTTTCCAGGCAAGAGTACTGGAGTGGGGCGCCATTGCTTTCTCCTATTAGGCTCTATTGCCTACACTCACAACTGGAAGAAATGTTCAATTTTAGTTGCTGCTGTGCTACTGTTTAGTTGCCGAGTCATGTCCAATTCTTTGTGACCCCATGGACTGTGGCCCACCAGACTCCTCTGTCCATGGGATTTCCCAGGCAAGAATACTGGAGTGGGTTTCTATTTCCTTCTCCAGGGGATCTTCCTGATCCAGGAATTAAACCTGTGTCTCCTGCTTGGCAGGCAGATTCTTTACCGCTGGGCTACCTGGAAAGCCTCAATTTTAGTTAGAGGTTAATAAAAATAAAGATGTAATTATTTTCCTATCCAAGATCACCTACCCTGACTTTAGTTCTTGGACTCCTGAGGGCTTATGGATCCAGTGCTAAGAATCCTTGGCCCTAGGTGTATAATGAAGAGGGATAAAGTTGGTACGAATAGAGACCAACGTAGAGATCTAACAGAAATTTCAGAGACACAGTAATTTAATGGATGGTGAAAAAGGAAAAGAGGTGCATCTAAACTGATACTCTGGTTTCTGGACTGAGGAATATATGATAACAAAATTAAGATAACTGACAAGGCCCACTTAAGTTCAGAAAGGCTTTCACACTGCTTAAACCTTTAGGCTTGAAAAATATAATTATTATTGATTACGATGATTAGCAATTCCTCCAGACCCAGTCATGATTAGAAAGATTTATGAAGACAGGACTCTAGCCTGCAAAGTCAGATACCTGTTTATAGATAAGTGAGAACAACATACCTTTCAAGCTTAAGTGCATTGCTCTCTCTACCAGAATGCTGACTGTGAAAGTTCCATCTGACTCAGGAGGGCCCTCCTGGGCTGGGCAGACTTCAGCTGTGGTGGTGTTGCAGGGGACCTGGGTGGAGGCTGGAGACTTCCGATGGCCATGTGGTGGAGAGAGCTGGATCTCATCAATTCCTCTGGGGACCTGCTCAGACTCACTGTGGCTGCTGTAATCCATGGAGTCCAGCTCATGAGTGGGCCCAGGGTGTGAAGAAAGAGAGGAAAGAACCACATGAACTCTCAAGGCAGCTCCCGAGAGGTTGGAAGCGTTTCGTCCAAATAGGGGATAAACACCTGCAAGAGGATGGAGGAGAATAAATCGAGGCAAGCAGGAACACTTTCTAAGCCTGGAGATGTTCACTGAGGGTGCTCGTGGTCCACTCTTATTTGGTAGGGCCACAGGCCCTAACATACCAATTTGCAAAAGAAACTGTGAGGTTAATATACACTGTGAGAGACTTTACTGTCTCCCCCCCAAACCCCCAACTCTATCTGAAATAATGGAAAGCAATAAGAGGCTGGATTTTAAGCCAAAGCTGAATGACTACCAGGCACAGCTGCTATAGAAGGAATCCATGAGCTGAGGGGGTAGCTAGACTTAAATGACTTCTGGAATCTCTTAAAAGTTTAACATTTGATGAAATCAAGAGTAGCCTGTTTTTTTTTCCATAAGTCCTACTGGTTCCTCTTCTTAGGCCTCTTATTAGGAATCTGACTTGATGCTCAATTTAGCCTGTTTCACCAAATAAATAGGTTTTAGCAGTAGTCCTGAAGATCATTTGGAAGGGAAAGAGGAGGTGGTGGCAGGAGACAAAAAGAAAAGGGAGTTATCTGTTGAGTATTTTTTATGTGCTAGAATCTCAGAGCAGTTAAGTAACCTGGCGAGATGACTTTTCCAATAAGTAGCAGATTTAAACCCTGGGATATAACTTTTCTGATTTGCTGAGTATTAAAATGAGACTTTATTTATAGAGCAGAGGGCACTAATAGTTTCTTCAGAATCTCAACGTTTGCTTCATAAGACTCATTCCAATTAACAGGACAGCAGAAGATGAGATGGTTAGACAGCATCAGACTCAGTGGACATGAATCTGAGCAAACTCCAGGAAACAGTGAAAGACAGGGAAGCCTGATGTGCTGCTGCAGTCCATGGGGTCACAAAGAGCTGGAAATGATTTAGCAACTGAACAACAACAAACAATTCAGGAAAATGGACTTTACTGAATCAGACTGCAATAAGAGGGAGTCTTTCCTGTCTTATTCTGTTCTTAGGCAACCTGTTTTTTTCCCATGCAATGTGTAGATTATTATGATCATCACAGGCACAAAATAAGGGCAGGTCATAGAAAGGAAGATACCAAAAGCAACACTGTTACATCCTTATCCTCAAGAGACTTAATAGTACTTGGAAAGATGGTTGGATGGATGATTAGATGAACTGATTGCAACCCATTCAATAAACATAAAATGCTACACTTTGTATAAGGCGCTTTTACAAGTGGATAAAAAGCTGACAGGAGTGGGGGTAGGGGAAGAGTTATTTACATTTAAGTTCTGGTCCTTAAATCTATATTCAGTTTTCCAAACCTACCTGCTTCAGTAAAGTTATAAATAAGCCTGTTTTTATGAACTTTATTTCAAGTGAGCTCTGCATACCTCAAGGATTCTTTCTGTAGTCTCTCTGAAGTGACTCTAGGCCAGCCCAGACAAAACAGGGCACACAGCATTTGATGAGGTGCTCACCAGAGTCAGAATTATACCTGCTGGGTCCAGAAAGAATCAGAGAATCTAGGATGATCACCTTGGTACTCAGTCCTCCTTTAGCTTGGGCTACCTGCTCAGTAACAGGGTAGGAGCACAAGGCCAACAGAGCTAAGACAGCATTGTGACTCAGTTTCTTCAACTGTATAGTGAGGAAAATTACCTTATAGGAATGTTAAGGTATATAAATATGACATTTGTAAAGAGTCTNACTTAAAGCTTAACATTCAGAAAACTAAGATCATGGCATCCAGTCCAATCACATCATGGGAAATAGATGGGGAAACAGTGGAAACAGTGACTGACTTTATTTTTCTGGGCTCCAAAATCACTGTGGAAGGGGACTGTAGCCATGAAATTAAAAGATGCTTGCTCCTTGGAAGGAAAGTTACAACCAACCTAGATAGCGTATTAAAAAGCAGAGACATTACTTTGCCAGCAAATGTCAGTCTAGTCAAGGCTGTGGTTTTTCCAGTGGTCATGTATGAATGTGAGAGTTGGACTGTGAAGAAAGCTGAGCACCGAAGAATTGATGCTTTTGAACTGTGGTGTTGGAGAAGACTCTTGAGAATCCCTTAGACTGCAAGGAGATCCAACCAGTCTATCCTAAAGGAGATTAGTCCCAGGTGTTCATTGGAAGGGCTGATGTTGAAGCTGAAACTCCAATACTTTGACCTCCTGATGTGGAGAGCTGACTCATTGGAAAAGACCCTGATCCTGGGAAAGATTGAGAGTGGGAGAAGTAGGGGATGACAGAGGATAAGATGGTTGGATGGCATCACCAACACAATGGACATGGGTTTGGGTGGACTCTGGGAGTTGGTGATGGACAGGGAGGCCTGGTGTGCTGCAGTTCATGGGGTTGCAAAGAGTTGGACATGACTGAGAGACTGAACTGAACTGAATATATTTATATAAGCATGACTGATTAAATCATTGTTCATTGATGATTGAAGTCAATCTCCAGCCTCTCTCCCCTCCTTGGAGGCTGGAGCTGGAGATGGGACTGAAAGTTCCAACCCTATAATTATATAGTTGGTTCATCTGGCAACAAACTATCTAGAGACCCCAGTGACTAGTCTTATTAATACAAAAAGACATTTATTAATTTGAAGAGTTCAAAGTAATCTTGGAATCTCTTGTTTAAGAAATCAGAAACTAAGACTAAATATTAAAGCACATTATATTCCTGTGATTTGAGAAATTACAAGGATTTTAGGAGCTCTGTGTCAAGAACCAGAGGCAGAGACCAAATATATCTTTCTTATTATATCACAGCTGGGTTCTGGTCTGCCCATTCATAGTGTCTATCACCCATAGAGCTTGAGTCAGGGGTGGGGGCATGAGATCCAGGCAGCATCAGGTGACAGCCTCCTTTGGAATCCATATATAGAGAAGCTCTCTTTCTCCTCTAGGGTTCCCAAGTCAGCATGATGGATGACTAAAGCTGTCTGAAGACATACAGACCAAGGGAGAAGCCCATCTACAGTAGAAGAGGAGGAAGCAATGTGTAGAGCAAAGCTGAGTCTCAAGAACGAAAGAATTATGATGATATAGTTTGAGTTTCGGGGCCAACCCGCCTGAGACACATTCCACCTTCTTCTTCCCAGCTATGTAAATCAGCCAAGTACCCTTCTTCCTTCATTGATCTTGAGTTGGCAAATCTCATTAAATTTATGGCAAGTAGGTGACATTTAATAGCCCTGTCCTTAGATTCTGGAAAGGATTCTCATTTGATAAGTAAACACATATCTACTTTTGAAAAATCAATATACCAAGGCCAAATTTTGAAATTTTCTTTCAGTATCAGGTATAGATTTTGGCTATGATAAGCAATGAAACTAAGATGTAATTGCTCATGTTTGCTCTCCTTTATAGCCAAAGTTGTTTGATGGACAGCATCTGAATAAAGCAATCTTTCTGGGCAAGTTTTCTCATCACCCTTAGATTTCACTATTGAACTTCCTGTGGGGAGTGATGGTTGCTCTCATTTTCCCACCAGCCTGGAGGAATCTGTCAATCACAGTTAACCAGACATTGAAGTGAGGTGGGTACAATCTCTCTATGCATGCCAATCCAGTTGCTTCTCAACAGTGGGTTCATCCATCCATTCAATTCAATCATCCGTTATTCAATTGTCTTTTAGTACAGACCCAGAGATAGTGACAGGTGTTGGGAATGCAAGTCAAACACATGCTAATCCCCACTAGGCTTATAACCCAGTGGAGGAGGCAGACAGTGTGGCATATGCTGGCCTGGAGGAAGTGCTGGGTGCTAAGGAAGACACAAAGCAAGCATATAACTCAGCTTTCAAAAGGAAGTAGGAGGTCGGATAAGCTAAAACATGAATGATGTGTGAGAGTTTGCCAGATGAAAGTGCCAGAGTTGGGGAAATGAAGATCGTGGAGGAAGGGACAGATAATTGTTAACAGTTAAGAGTTCTTGGCACAATGAACAGCAGGTGTAAAGGCATGTGGCTGAGAAAGATCTTGACATGGAAGCAACCTAAATGACCATCAGCAAATGAGTTGATAAAGATGTAATCTATACAATGGAATACTACTCAGCCATAAAAAAGAATAAAATAATTCCATTTGCAGCAATGTGGATGGATCTAGAGATCAAAGTCAGAGAAAGACAAATACATCACTTATATGTAGAATCTAAAATATGATAAAAATTAACTTATTTATAGAACAGCAACAGACTCACAATCATAGAAAGCAAATGTTTGATTACCAAAAGGAAAGGGGAGAGAGGGACAAATTGAGAGTTTGGGAATAGCAGAGAGAAGCCACTATATATATAAATTAGATAAACAACAAGGTCCTACAATAGCCCAGAGAACTATATTAATTGTCTTTGTAATAAGCTTATAATGAAAAAGAATATCTATGTATAATGATGTACTTTGCTGTACATGAGAAACCAACAGAACACTGTAAATCAATTATGCTTCAATTAAAAAAAACACAACTATTGTTATTGTTATCATAAATAGCTCTTTATGGAGGGTTCCTGAAGCCTCCCATTTTCTGTAAAAAGACGGAGATTGGAGGCTGACTTTGGCATGTAAACCAAGGCAGGGATGCCAAACGAGTTCATCTCTGTACCAGCTGAGCAAGGTGAAACGGCTGCTTGGAATGTGGGTCAAGTACACATGAGGCCACGTCTGGCTCAGCAGGAAAGAGCACTATGATCAATTACAGATATCTGTCCCAGGTGGCAGTAGGGTCATACCCTCTGCTATGTATTTGTCTTCTGTAGACTAAAGCATCATTCTAGAGAGTTGATTTGGAAGCCTGTAACAAAGGGCCAGGTCTGACCTCGTCCGTGCCTGCCAATCCCCACTTTCTCTCCACATTTTCCTCCCAGCACGTAATTGAGACATGGCCAAAACCCAGCTCCAGCTGCCTTTTCCTCAGAAAACTTTGGCTGGCATAAATTGCGACCTGTAAATCCACCATGTGGACGACACAGGCTGTGTGCCCAGCCCAGGCTCTGCGGAAGACAGAAGAGGAGGGAGTTGCTTAGTGACATGCCACAAAGGGTGTCTTTGATTCATCACCCAGCTCCAGCTCCAAGTCCATGTCCAGCAGTGAGTAATGGCTGCAAATGGGCAATATAACCCCTCTAAAAATGTCACTTCACTGTAAAATGTAAATGTTTAACATTTAAACATGAACACTGACTCCAAAAATGCCTAGTGCTGGGTGGATTTTTTTTCATTCTTCTGGAAAATCTTTGGCTTTCCATGGTGAGAGATTTCAATGCATGATTTACACCCTTGTGCTTGTTAAATTGGTGCCATCTCTTGGTCCAGATAGGGCAGCAAAGGAGGAGATTTGCAGGGAACATTTTACCCTGCTAGCTGATGCAGGGTATTAAATGTACAGTGTAATCTCCTCCTCCCCCAGCCACTGTTCAGAGGTGCTATGAACTCTGAACACTGCTGTTGTTTTTCAGTCGCTCAGTTGTGTCTGACTCTTTGTGACCCCATGGACTGCAGCATGCCAGGCGTCCCAGTCCTTCACCATCTCCCAGAACTTGCTCAAACTCACAGACATAGGAGATTTCATTTTATTTCCAATTATCCTGGACTTCAAAATATAAGATTGTGTCACCGAAGGTCAAGTAAGACCAAAAACAGCAATAAAGAATATTCATTGGGAACTCTCTCTTTTAGACCTGTTCATTGCCTAATTCTGTCTCACGGGTCTGGCACTAGGAGGCTCCAGGTAAATCAAGGGTGTAGGTGATTGTTCTTGGGTCTGATTCCTTTTCTCCCAAGACAATTCTAAGGAGCGTCCTTCCAGTATAACTCTGGGCCTCCTGCTGATTGGTCTCTGGATACACGTGGATCTTGAGTAATAAGCAAGCCACACCTGAGAGATCTAGGCAAGCTCAGAGCCTGGGATGGAAGACAGTTGTGTCACAGGGATCACTGGGGAAGGGGATACATGGGTATTGGTGTCCACCCAAATTTTATCCAACATCCATTTCCTCTAGAACAGCAGTTCTCAACATTTTGGCACCAGGAACCAATTTCATGGAAGCAAGTGTTTCACAGGCTGGGGTGTCAGAGATAATTTTGGATGATTCAATTGCATTACTTTTATTGTATATTTTATTTCTATTATTACTGCATCAGCTCCACCTCAGATCATTGGGCATTAGATTCTGGAGGTTGGGGACCCCTGCTTTGATGTGTTGTTTATTGAATTTTTCCTTGGAGTCTTGTCACAGGAGGCACTTAATATATGTTTGTTTAATGAAATAAGTAACGAGTCACAGGCAAACCCAAGAGAGAAGGCCTAGTGTATTGGAAAATGAATCTTCCAACCTCGGCTCAGTCTCGTAACCTTCCTATACACAATTTTATGTTGCTCTCGTCATATTCTTTGGAATTATGTATAAGCTTAAGCTTAATTAAGTATAAGCTTAAGCTTAAGTATAAACTTCCCAGGTGGTGCTAGAATCCACCTGCCAATGCAGGAGACACAATAGACGCTAGTTCAATCCCTGGTTTGGGAAGATCCCCTGGAGGAGGGCATAGCAACCCACTCAAGTATTCTTGCCTGGAGAGTCCCATGGACAGAGGAAACTGGCTATAGTCCATGGGGTCACAAAGAGTCGGACATGACTGAAGCGACTTAGCACATACACATGCATGCATGTAAACATGCAATGTGTATAAAGGTGGTTATCTTTAATTTATCAATTAGAAAGGGATGACCAGACAGCTTATAGAGTTTTGTGATATAAACTTGAGCCAGTGAAATAGCCAAGATGAAAATTCTGCTTTTTAGTCCTGATTCTAAATTTTTGACACCTCACCACTATGAATGTGTACACCTCGTGTCATGAACCACAGTGAGGCACATATGATCATCAGGGCCAGCACTAGGGTGAGCAGGTGTGGGGCTAGGGCATTTAGGAGACCATGAGAGTTATGTGCCTTTAAATTTAGTGCCTGGCTTGTTCTGCTCTCATCTCAGCCCTGTGATCCCACACATAGAAGCGTGGATGAAAGGGTACGTGCAAGAGAAAGATTCTGCAAGTAAGCTAACAAGAGCTCCTTCTCTCCAGGTTTAGTACCCGGATGTCAAGACATTCTTGGAACAGAAAATTGGGAAGGACTTGCTTTCTCAGACTGATTGAGGCTAAGTCTAGGGTGTTCTCTCTCCACTTTTCATAACAGAGTTACTGATGACACTTGCCAGTAGCCCTTGATCAAATCTGCTCCCTCACAAGTACAGGACAGACGACTGGGGGTTCCTATGTGACAGATCTAAGTGGTTTACCTCCCCCAGGGTCCTTGTTTTAGGACACTTTATCATAGCGTTACCATAGTGAAACCATTTTAGGCATGAATAGCAATTTTTTGGATGATTACTGAAATATGTTTAGTCTTACACAACTGAAAAAGACAAGGGCCTCAGGAAGCATTGCGATTAGAGACTTAAATGACCCAAGGAGTTTTTCCATCTCTAGTCTCCATTTCTTTCTTCTCTTTTCTGATAAAGGATTTTTTTTTTAATACTCACTGAAAATTCTTAATCTTCACCTCCTGGATCAGCAAAGAGTGGTCTTTGTCCCTTATATCCAATTTTAAAAATCTCAGGGAAGGTATCTGGCCAAGCTTGGGCAGGTCCTCAGGCTCAGGGTTGTGGAGAGGTGGTAGAGAACCTATAAAGACTCTGTGGCTGCTCCTGCAAAGCAAGTATCTCACAGAGACTTTACTTGTGAACTGAGCAATCAATCCAATGGTGTTTTCTATAGTCATACACCATGATCAGCAGTGGTGCAAGTCTGGACACTCTGTTTTGTGGAGTTAGCACAGCAAGAAGATATCATTAGATAGCATCATCAACTCAGTGGACCTGAACTTGAGCAAGTTTCGGGAGAGAGTGGAGGACAGGGAAGGCTGGCATGCTGCAGTCCATGGGGTCACAAATAGTCAGACACGACTTAGTGACTGAACAACAACAATAACAAGCACAGCAAGGCTTCCAAAGCCAAAGCAGGTGGAGGGAGTTGCCTGCAAGAAGCACAGATTTTGTAGTCCCCCTGAGAGCTTGTGTGTTATTCCCCTGGATGCCCATAAATCACCCAGACACTTCAATAGAAACTTGTTTGCTGAGTCAAGCATGCTGATCAAATGGCCATAACAACCATTCTTGTGAAATCCAAGATCCTTTACTGGAGAAATAATACAAAGCTCTGACCTATTTCGGGATGATGTTGTGAAATTAAGTAATTCTCATGGGAATTCCTTGGCTCTAAGACTGGGCATCTGCTGACGGTATCCCCTAGGATTTTTTACCTCCCCCAACAAAGCCATAGCACTTGTCTTATTGTCAACAAAACCCTTCGTTCCCTAAGTTGAAGTTCTTCATCATATTTTGCAAGGACAATGGCAACTTGGACCAACCCAGAAGCTCCACAGGGCACTTCCGGTCAGATTCATACTGCTGTTGTATTTGATAAGTTTTCACTAAAACCAGAGGGTCGAAGAAAGTAGGATATGTTCTCCAAAAATTGGGTTCTCAGGGTTCAGTGGGTGGGAGGGGCATAACCTTCTCTTTTGAGAAATGTGCTCAATGAATCCAAAGAAGGAATATTAGAGATGGTATAATTTGATGGAAATAGCACAGATTTATTTTTTAAAGTTATTTAAATCTCAAAAGCAGAAATATTTGTAGGCAAAACTTGGGTAAAAGAGAAATTCACCTACAATTCTACAATAGTACTGTTTCGTATCGGTTCTTCTAGTCTTTCCTATAAACAGTTGTACGTGACGTGCATGTGATACACATGATCCTGGGCATGAAGTGACTGTACTATTATGCCAATGAGCTCCTGCTGCCAAGGAGATGTTTACGACATTATGCAGAATGCATAATGGGACGTCGTCTCCAGGTTGAAACTTAATAAGAAAGTTATGCTTCTTGTCAAAGAAAGTTTAGGTATTTCCTTCCTCTGGGAACACTTATGAAACCCATGGGGAATACAGATGCATAAACAGTGACTAGAGTGGAGAAGAAAAGCCATTCCTAGGATTAGCAAATAAACCCGGCACCCAGCATTTTATAAATCATTTCATAGAGAAACCAAATCTTCCAGGTAAACCAACTGGTCCTTAAAGGCCCTTCTTTGAAAATGGCTTACACAAAGATGAGAACTTTCTCTAATAAGAAGCAGGGTCCCTGCAGAGTCAGACATTGCTGGTCAGACAGGATGGGATATATGGAAGAGAATGTAGAGAGCATGAAATAAGAAGCATTTAGATGGGGGCAGACAGACCCTGTTCCATTATTCACACAAATATTTTGAAGAGGAATCGGAAATGGTAGTGTGCATACGTCTATCATAAGCAATTTGGTATGGAGACTTAACAATTCCTTTCATGATTTTAATGAAATCATTTGTTAAAGAATCCTTCAGGTATTATCATATGCTTAATTCAGGTGAATCTTATTTAAGCATCAAAACCAGGTAAACAGTAGTGTGTACTCCACCCACCCTGACAAAACGGGTTGAATAAAACTTCATTTTAAGGAGGTGGGCTACATGTTAGGTTCTGCTGAACTAGGCATAGAGCCCATAAAGGCTAGCCCTGATTCTCAGAAATACTTATCTGAAGCCCATAAATCTTAAAAATCTATTGTGTTAAACTTTATAGACACCTCAGCTGCCTATGTTTCTTTGCATCATTAATTTTCACTCTCTTCTCACTGATAAGAGAGAAGGCTCAAGAAAGATCAATTTTATAATAACCATATATAAAGATATAAGTATACACATAAATGTTGTTTGTTGCTGTTTAGTCATTCAGTCATGTCCAACTCTTTGAGACCCCCATGAACTACAGCGCACCAGGTCTCCCTGTCCATCATCAACTCCCAGAGGTTGCTCAAACTCGTCCATTGGGTCAGTGATGCCATACAACCATCTTTTCCTCTGTCATCCCCTTTCCTTCCTGCCCTCAATCTTTCCCGGCATNGAAGTCAATGATCTGCTTTGCTGGATGCCTGAAGTCCTCTGCCAGCCTTCAGAAGTTGTTTTGTGGAATTTACTCAGCGTTGGATTGTTCTTTTGATGAAATTGTGTGGGAGAAAGTGATCTCCCGTCTTATTCCTCCGCCATCTTCCAGGGTCTTTTCAAATGAGTCACATCAGGTGGCCAAAGTACTGGAGTTTCAGCTTCAGCATCAGTCCTTCCAATGAATATTGAGGACTAATATCCTTTGGGATTGGCTGGTTGGATCTCCTTGCAGTCCAAGGGACTCTCAAGAGTCTTCTCCAATACCACAGTTCAAAAGCATTCTTCGGAGTTCAGCTGTCTTTATGATCCAGCTCTCACATTCATATGAATGTTACCAGCTGTGGAGAGAAGAGGAATTAAGAATCACAACCATTTGGTACCAGATCTGCCTCCAGTTGGAAATACAGAACATTTGCTGGAATGTCCAAGATAGCCTCTTCACTTACATGACTGGTAGTATACATATTTATACATATACAATTTAGGTATATATGTATGTACATACATATATATTTATGTATGTACATAATCATTTAATGTAATTAACTTTAATGTAACTTACATAACCTCTACCATCTTCTTAAAAACATCTCTTGTGGTTTTTCTGTTACTGTTGTTGAAGTGAAATCAATATTTTTTAACATTCAGCTCTTGATCTCTTTTGAATTCTTCTCTAAGGACTCACTTCCTGAGATAGAAATTTGTATTTTCAGATCTTGGCTCTGCTTTCTAAGACCTTGTGATCTTGGTCAAGTTATTCACTTTCTTTGGTCTGTAAGTAGAAGGGATTGAGATTTACAGTCCTTTCTAGATCAAAATGCTTTGATCTCAGGGGTTTATCAGCAGGGCTGCCAGGCTGTGCAATTCCAGGACACTAATAATATCATAGCTTCCTCGAGAGTCGTACAGTGGGTGGTCAGAGAGTCATAGGCAGTGGCCCTGAGTATATGGCCTTTCCTTCGTAACAGCCCTTCCCTGCAATGTCCTTGTTATGTTGCTGATACCCATTGGATTTTATTACAGATTGATGATACCTCTAACAAAAATACCCATTCAGGGTAAGTTACTGATCTGTCCAGGCCCTTACCATTTTTTATATCTAGGCGATTATTTGCTTCCAGTGGAGGACGTCTGGGGCCTTACCCATTGCCCTTCCTCCCTCCTGATCACCCTACCCTCTTAGGATCTGCCAGTGCTCTAGGAAAAGCCACAAGCACAACACAAATCTAAAGCAGTGCCTCTTAAACTTGAAGAAATCCCTGGAGATCTTGTTAAGACACAGATTTATGGGCCTCTAATCCTGAGATTTTGATTCAATAGATGTGGGGTGTAGCTCAGAAATTGCATTTCTACCAAGCTCCCAGTTGATGATGATGATATTGATGATACTACATTTTCAGAAGTGGTCTAAAGCAATCTTAAACAGTAAAGACTGACCTTTGAAATTCAATTTTTTCTTATTTCCTACTGGCCCCCTTTCCCATTGGCCTTTATGTTGGCTGTGCATGTAAAATGCCTCTGTGGGGTGGGAGCAGAGCATTCCCCCGCTCCTGAGGTCAACACGGCTTAATGAGGTCAACATGGCTTAATGATGTCAACAAGCCCAACTGTGTACAACGATGCCCCACCCCCTCACAACTGGAGAGATCTGGCCTGGTGGACTCGCTCCAGCTCTCCAGCTGTCGGTGCTTTTGGCTAATGGCTTCTTGGTGGGGCAGTTTCCTGAGGTTGCTGTTAATCTCGCTATTTGAAAAGAGCCAAAGCTCCCATGACAGCAGTTTTAAAGCTAGTTGCCTCTGGTTTTATTAAGTTAGATTTTGCAAAAGAAGTGGAGGCAGCAGCATGGAGGCACGTGGGAGAAATGGCCCTGGAGGGCATGAGCCAGTGTCCCTGCTGCCGCTGCTGTTGCTGAGTCGCTGCAGTCGTGTCCGACTCTGTGCGACCCCACAGACGGCAGCCCACCAGGCTCCCCTGTCCCTGGGATTCTCCAGGCAAGAACACTGGAGTGGGTTGCCACTTCCTTCTCAAATGCTTGAAAGTGAAGTCGCTCAGTCGTGTCCGACTCTTCGCGACCCCATGGACTGCAGCCTACCAGGCTCCTCCGTCCATGGGAATTTCCAGGCAAGAGGACTAGAGTGGGGGTGCCATCGCCTTCTACCTGGGAAGCCCCATATTGATCATTGGTTCTGCTGGAGCATGCATTTTTCACTTCTATGGCTGTTTCTGGTTTATTCCAAATATGACTAGATTTTTTTTTTTAAAGAATGAACTCAGGTTGGGAAACCTCCTTATCCAGAAGAAATCAGGGGTAGCATCTACTATCTGTTGTCTGGCTTGTATTAATTTCTGGTCTCATCCCCTTCCTCCATCCCAAGGGGAACCCTGATTTTATTTACATTCCTACTCTTTTCATTCAGTCTTGCTTCAAGGGGGAGCCTTGCTTGATTCTTAGACCCAGGCCTGATTGTTCTAAGCCAATCACGGTGCTCTTATGTCCATATTAATTACTGGGTTAGACATGAGTATGTTATGCCAGGAGCCAGCAGTGAGGAACTCTGCCCATGGCAAAGGTCATGAGGAAGGAGGCTTTGGCATATGCAAAGGCGGGATCAAGCCTCAGGAAATCCCCTGTTCCCAAGCATCTACCCCCAAAACCAGAGTCTGTTTTATGCTCTCACCTACACCTCTGACTTTATAGGGGGCTCTCCCCCATCACCATTTCTCTCGGAGAAGGAGTTAGCTTGCAGCTCCAGTTAATAAAAATTCCTGGGTGTGACAAGTGTGTTTCAACTTACAAACTCCTCTAAAGGTCCTCTAGCCTCCCTGATCAGGTTCGTCCGGCCACATGTGATTGTTTACAGCCTCCCAACCGTGAGAGGCATGAGATGCTTTAAAACTTTCTAAATACAGAGTCTTTTGAAAAGTTAGAAGATTATTAGTATAGTATAGTGGGTTGATTAAAAATTATATTGGTGAAGGGTTTTTTCATTTGTTGTGCCAATAATTACTGCTAATTCCCTGCCATGGGTGTGACAAGTGTGTCTCAGGTCAAACCTCTCTGCTGACAGACTAGCTTGTGTGACAACCTCTCAACCATAAACAGCACAGAGAGTTTGGAGCATTAGCATAGGGCTTTTCTCATTGTTGAATCAATGATTGCCGCCAGGCCTCCATATCCTTAGGCACCTGGGAATATATGAATCAATGTATTTGGAATATAGAAAAGGAAATATAGTAGTTTTTGATGTTAGCAATACTAGACTTTTTGAGTTAATGAATTTTCTCTTTTGTTATAGATTACTAAACTTTGTTATATATCACTGTGTCCTTGCTATGTAAAAATGTAACTTTATCACTATCTTAAGACTAAATAGATCTTAAGGGGAATACTGGTGAAGGGTTTTCATTTGTTAAGCCAATATTTGCTACTAAATTTCCATATTCCTTGCCCTTATAATGAATATAACTAGCATATAGGAGAAATAAGTATTAATTTTTAAGATTAATCATGTTAAACCTTAGGCTAAGTAAATTCCTTTCTTAGTTGTAACTCACTACACCCTCATACTATAGGAATGCAACTTTATTTGGAGGGTGGCACCTAGTTTCAGGAAAAATCACCCCTGGAAAAAGTAAATTTTCTGGTTAACTGACTGTTATCAGAAAGGGCCATAAAATGTCAGCAGGCCTCATGGCCAGAAGATGATGTAAAACCCATAAGACCTTTGTATAATTTTATATGAAACACCTGATTGTGACAAGGGTCAGGTCTGCTGACCCCTGCGTGACTCTGTATTCATCCCTATGTATAACAAAAAGAATGTAAACAAACCTGAAAAATAAAAAAATCAGTTCAGTTTCTGGAAAGACTGATTCCCCTGTGTCATTTCTTTCTTGCTCCCTGTTTTTCTGGCTGAATTTCCAGCTGGTACGTAGGTACTCACCAAGCCTGCTAATTTTGCCTGGGCTTCTAAGATTGGACCGGGGAGGCCTCAGTGCCTCTTCTTTCGGAAAGACGCCTGTGGCCTACGTAGGTGGTGATTGGTATTCCACGTAAACCAAGTTATTCAGCCTCTTTTTCTCCACTAATTTTCCTACTACACTATCCGTTTCTAATCTCTCTATGTATCTGTAATTAAGTAAGTTTTTTCCTAGGATGCCTACTCCGTCTCCCCTTCGAATTACCCTGGATCCACCGGAGCTGGATCCCGACAATGTTACAGGATTCTGGCCAATGAGGCTGAAAGGAAATCTGCTGGAGGGCTTCTGGGGATGATTTTCTCTTATAAGAAAGAGGTGTAGGAAGGGAGATAGGAAGAGATCTCTTCTTCGTTTACATGTTGATACGTCTCATGCGATACCTAACTGCTTTAACTATCTTGTGATCATGAAAGGAACTGGTCTGAGGAGAAAACTGATACACTAAAGATGAAGAATAACAAAATGGTAGTACATAAGTTCTTGAAACACTGAATCCCCCTACCTTGGACTTCATCTTAAGAAAAATATTTTACTGCTTGTCACTTGTCACTTTGAATTGGAGATTTCAGCCACTTAACAGCTGAAGGAAACTTGATGTTATTAAGTTTTTTATATACTTATGTATTTTTTGTCTACTTAATCTATAAATTATTGAGGAGGTATTAAAATTTCCCATTATAATTGTAGATTTGTCTATAATTTGGTCAGTTTTTCATTCATGTATTCTGAAGTTTTGATATTAAGTGCATATATGTTAAAATTATGTTCTCTGTATGAATAGATTCATTTATAATTATAAAAGGAACTTTTCTTATACTTCTGTTAATATTCTTTGCAGTGAAGTTTACTTTGTCTGACATTCATATAGCCATTTCATCTCTCCCTTTTTGTTAGTGTTCACATGATATACTTTATCTTTCATTTTATTTTTAACCTATTTTTTTCATTATAAAGTGAATTTCTAGCAGGCTGCATAGGGTTGGGTCTTTTTTTTTTTTTTTAATTCAGTCTGAATGTCTCTGCCTTTTAATTGGAGTATTTAGACTTTATTTAATGTGATTATTCATATGGTTAGATTTAAATCTACCATCTTGCTATTTGTCTCCCATCTCTTCTGCTTTTTCCTCTTCTACAGACCTCTTTTGATTTAATTGAGTATTTTTTATTATTCCATTTTTATGTCTTTTATTGGCTTTTTAGTTGTAACTATTTGTTTTGTTATTATAGTGATTGCTTTAGGGTTTTTATATACAGTTTAACTTACCTTAGTACAACTTCAGGTGATGGTACAGCCCTTTTCATACAGTATAAGAACATTTCAATGTACGCATGCATGCTCAGTCACTCAGTTGTGTCTAACTCTTTGAAACCCCATGGACTATAGCCTGTCAGGCTCTTTTGTCCGTGGGATTTCCCAGGCAAGAATACTGGAGTGGGTTGCCATTTCCTACTCCGATAAACTTCCAATAGTATAACTTCTATTTCTCCCCTATCCAGAAAGATAGACTTCGTGCATCTTTGTTCTATATCTTATCTCTGTAGATGTTACAAATGTCACACTACATTATAATTATTGTTTTTGTTTAAATTATCAATTATCTTTTAAAGAAATTTGCATAATAAAGGAAGATATTCTCTAAGTTTATATGTGGATTTACTACTCCTAGTTTTATTCATTCCTTTGTGTAGATATGATTTTCCTCTGCTACTATTTTCTTTCTTTCTGAAAGAAGTCCTTGAACACTTATTGTAGTGCATTTCTGCTGTTGATTAATTCTCTCAGCTTTTAAATGACTAAAGTATTTCATTTTGCTTCATATTGAGAAGATATTCCCCCCAAAATATTTCAAAGATATTGCTCCAAAGATTTATCACTTGTATTTTTTTTACAAGAAACCTGAATTCATACTTATTTTTGTTCCTCTGTACATATGTATCTTTTTTTCTCTGACTGCTTTTAAGATTCTCTTTTTATCATGAGTTTTGAACAACTTGATTGTGATGTGTGTTTGTTCATTGTCTTCATATTTCTTGTGCTTGAGGTTCATTGAGTTTTTTGGGTTTGTGATTTATAGTTTCCATCAAATTTGGAAAAAAAAAAAAAAAAAACCTTGGCCATTATTTTTTTAAATAATTTTCCTGCCCACCCTCCCGCTTTGGTGACCACACTTGTATGTACAATGCTGCTGCTGCTAAGTTGCTTCAGTCATGTCCGACTCTATGCGACCCCATAGATGGCAGCCCACCAGGCTCCCCCATCCCTGGGATTCTCCAGGCAAGAACACTGGAGTGGGTTGCCATTTCCTTCTCCAATGCATGAAAGTGAAAAGTGAAAGTGAAGTCGCTCAGTCCTGTCCGACTCTTATCGACCCCATGGACTGCAGCCCACCAGGCTCCTCCAATAGGCTTCTTGAATTGTCATGCTGTTCACTGATGCCCTCTTCACATTTTAGTCTCTTTTCCTCCATTTTGGATATTTTTTATTGCTAGTCTTCAAGTACACTGATCTTTTGTATTGTCCTTTTTAGTCCACTATTAAGCCCATCCAGTGTATTTTTCATTTTAATACCTTGAACTGCGTTTACTCCTTGGAAGAAAAGTTATGACCAACCTAGATAGCAAATTTAAAAGCAGAAACATTACTTTGCCAACAAAGGTCCATCTATTCAAGGCTATGGTCTTTCCAGTGGTCATATATGGATGTGAGGGTTGGACTGTGAAGAAAGCTGAGTGCCAAAGAATTGATGCTTTTGAACTGTGGTGTTGGAGAAGACTCTTGAGAGTCCCTTGGACTGCAAGGAGATCCAACCAGTCCATTCTGAAGGAGATCAGCCCTGGGATTTCTNTGTGAAGAAAGCTGAGTGCCAAAGAATTGATGCTTTTGAACTGTGGTGTTGGAGAAGACTCTTGAGAGTCCCTTGGACTGCAAGGAGATCCAACCAGTCCATTCTGAAGGAGATCAGCCCTGGGATTTCTTTGGAGGGAATGATGCTGAAGCTGAAACTCCAGTACTTTAGCCACCTCACGCGAAGAGTTGACTCATTGGAAAAGACTCTAATGCTGGGAGGAATTGGGGGCAGGAGGAGAAGGGGACGACAGAGGATGAGATGGCTTGATGGCATCACTGACTCAATGGAAGTGAGTCTGAGTGAGCTCCGGGAATTGGTGATGGACAAGGAGGCCTGGCGTACTGTAATTCATGGGGTCGCAAAGAGTCAGACACGACTGAGCGAGTGAACTGAACTGAACTGAACTGCTCATCTATATAGGTTTGATTTGGGTTTTTACTCAACATATTCAATATTTCCTATAGCTTTTCCCCCTTTATTCTAGATTTTTGAACATATGGAATACAGTTATAAATACTGTTTTAACATCTTTGTCTGTTCATTCTAACATCTATGTCAGTCCTTGGCTCACTTTCAATTGACTGATTTACTTCCTCATTACGGGCCAGATTTTCCTACTTCTTCTTACGCCTGATAATTTTTTAGAAATAGATTTTTTTTAGAGTAGTTTTAGGTTTACATAGAGATTGAGCAGAAGGTATAGAGTTTTCCCACATACCTCTTGCCGTCTCACATTCATAGCTTCCCCATTATCAACAATAAATTGTTATCAACATTTGTACAGTTGGCAAAGCTATGTTAACACATCATAATCACCAAAGTTTATGTTTTACCCTTATTAAGTTCACTCTTCATGTCATACATTCTATGGATTTGTACAAAAATATAATGACACATAGCTATCATGTGGTATCACAGAGAGAATTAGTTTCACTGCCTTCAAAAAATCTCTGAGCTCTATCTGTTTATCTTTTCTCCTGGCTGTTAAGCAATCAATGATCCTTTTATTGTCTTCATAGTTTTGCCTTTTCCAGAATGTTATGTTTTTTGAATTATATAGTACTGTCTTCCTTCACATGTTAATGTGCATCTAGGTTTCCTTCACGTTTTTTCATGGCTTGAGAGCTTATTTCTTTTCAGTGCCAAATAACATTCCATTGTGTGGATGTATCCATTCACCTACTGAAGGACATCTTGGCAGGTCTTCAGTTTTGGCAATTATGAATAAAACTTCTATAAACATATCCATGTGCAGGTTTTTGTGTGGACATACACTTTCAAGTTCTTTGGGTAACTATCGAGAAACACAATTGCCGAATCATATGGTAAGAGTATGTTTAGGTTTGTAAGATACTGGCAAAATGTCTTCCAAAAGGCTATACTAGTATGCATTCCCACCAGAAATGAATAAGAATTCCTGTTGCTCCACATCCTTACCAGCATTTGGTGCTGCCAACGTTCTGGATTTTGGCCATTCCAATAGATGTGTGATGGTATCTAGTTATTGGTTTAATTTCTACTTTCCAGATGGCACATAATATGCATACCTGATAATTTTTTATTGAAAGCCAGACATTGTGAGTTCTATCTTGTTGGGTGCTACATATCTTTGTATCTGTATAAATATTCTTCTTCTTCTTTTTTTTTTTTTACTTTATTTTACTTTACAATATTGTATTGGTTTTGGCAAACATTGACATGAATCCACCACGGGTATATATGAGCTCCCAAACATGAACCCCCTTCCCACCTCCCACCCCCGTGCACTAACCCCAAGCATCCTGCATCCTGCATCGAACATAGACTGGTGATTCATTTCTTACATGATAGTATACATGTNAATCAGTCCTGAATATTCATTGGAAGGACTGATGCTGAAGCTGAAACTCCAATACTTTAGCCACTTAATGCAAAGAACTGACTCATTTGAAAAGACCCTGATGCTGGGAAAGATTGAAGGTGGGAGGAGAAGGGGATGACAGAGGATGAAATGGTTGGATGGCATCACCTACGCAACGGACATAAGTTTGAGTAGGCTCCGGGAGTTGGTGATGGACAGGGAAGCCTAGTATGCTGAAGTCCATGGGGTCGCAAAGAGTCAGACATGACTGAGTGACTGAACTGAACTGAAGATACTCAGGCACAGATTAATGATTTTAAGATTTGTTAGATGAGAGTGAAGCAGAATTTAATTTAAAGATAATTATTCCTCTCTACTAAAGCAAGACTCTTTTAAATATCCAGTTCAGTGCTCTATGAATTATGAGTGTGGCTGGTTGAGCAGGTATTATTTCAAGCCATGTACAAGCGCTAGGTACCATTCCTCCTCTTCCTTTTTGTGTGGTTCTCTCCTTAGTCTTTGACGATTTCTTCACATACATGTTCTGATCGATTCCCTGCTATTGACTCAAGTGAGACCCTCCATAGCTCTTGAGAGTTCCGTCTCTGGGCAGCTTGTTCCTGTACTCTGCCCTGTGGACTCTAGCTATCTTTGTCTCCCCAGACTCTCAGCTTTATCTCTTCAAATTGAAGAAATCTCTGCCTGAGTTGCCATGCTGTAGCTTGAAAACGTTCTCAAGGTGGTAAACTGAGTCAGTCTTTGAGCTCAACTCATTTGTTTCTGGTCTGTTAGACATGACTCCCTTTATTGTTTGATCTTTATGTGTCTTAACAATTATTGTTTCATACAGTTTTCCAGTATTTTTAGTTGTTTCAGGCAGGAAGGTAATCCAGTTTGTGGTACTTTAGTTTTGCTGAAAGCGCAAGTCTCTCTGTTTCATTTTAATAGGAGAAAAGTGTAGTCTATCTAAATGGACCAACGATATGCAGTTGGGGAGATGAAATGTAGCAAGCTGGGATTTTATCAGATCAGTTAAATGGAATGGAAGACATCATCTATTTGTATCAACCTCAAACTATATTAGTGAGAGAAAATATACCAAGCTGTGGTATGATATTTACATTATGATCTCATATAGATAAAATTTAAAACCACACAAAACAATATTATTTATTATTATGTTTGGCCAATATGACAAGTGAGCTGAAAAGGCATATGTCAAATGAATTGCAATGATTATATGGGGGAATGGAAGTGGAATGGTCAACAAAGGTGCTATTTTCTTTTCTTCAACAATTACAGCAATAACCACAATGAAAATACTTCAAGAAAATGACATAATATTCCTACCTCTGTTGGCAAGTTCACTATGTCGACCAAAGCACCCAGCTACATAAATGAGGAGTAGTTTATTTATTGGCCAAAACTGATGCTTTGCCCCGAAGTTGGGACTGATTAAAAATGGGTCAAGGGTCATATTTGGGAGTTTCATTTACATGAAACCCTGTTTTGCTTTATTTTACAGAGTATGTAGACATTATTAAAAGGAGTAACACTGAATAAAGATGCTGTTTGTATCTCAGGGATAAAATATCCAGTGTCCTTGTCCAACAATAGTGGCTTTTTTGAATTTGAGGTGGGTTTGGAGAGACGAATGGAGACAAGGCTGAAGTCCCCCCAAGCTATCCTTTGGCATCACTGACTGAAGGTGAATCAAGCATTCAAGAAGCACAGAAGACAGAGGCACAGAACACCAGAGTCACATGTGACCATGAAATTTCAATAGGAAATTGGAAGGCAGAAGGATTAAGAGCTGGTTGAGGATTAATAGGTGGCAAGAGCAAAATGATTCAATCTTTCAGTGGCTGGCTCCCTTCCCTTCAGCTTACAGAGAGACAGACTTAATAACACACTCAACACATAGCAAGCAAGACATGCCCTCCCAAAGCGGGGGAAGGAACCCAGAGGAAATAGAACTATGCTGGCCTCATCACAGATAATTTGAGCTGCGGCAATCCCAGAAGGTAGGAAGAGGGAAGGCCTCTCTCAGCTCAGTTCAGTTCAGTTCAGTCGCTCAGTGGTGTCCGACTCTTTGCGACCTCATGGGCTGCAGCACGCCAGGCCTCCCTGTCCATCACCAACTCCTGGAGGCTACTCAAACTCATGTCCATTGAGTCGTGATGCCATCCAACCATCTCATCTTCTGTCATCGCCTTCTCCTCCTGCCCCTAATCCCTCCCAACGTCAGAGCCTTTTCCAATGAGTCGGTTCTTCACATCAGGTGACTAAAGTATTGGAGTTTCAGCTTCAGCTTCAGTCCTTCCAAAGTATATTCAGGACTGATTTCCTTTAGGATGGACTGCCTGGATCTCCTTGCAGTCCAAGGGGCTTCTCAAGAGTCTTCAAAAGCATCAATTCTTCTGTGCTCAGCTTTCTTTATAGTCCATCTCTCACATCTATACATGACTACTGGAAAAACCAAAGGCCTCTCCGCCACTGCTGCTAAGTCGCTTCAGTTGTGTCCTACTGTGTGTGACCCCGTGGACTGCAGCCTATCAGGCTCCTCTGTCCATGAGATTTTCCAGGCAAGAGTACTGGAGTGGGTTGCCACTGCCTTCTCCTGTAACTGCGTAGTGATACACCAATTCAATTTACTGCTATGGGGGAAAAACACCATTTAATGAGACATGAAGACAAAGCACAAAGCCGACTGAGGGGACACGCGCTGTGGACCACAGCACTGCTATGACCAGAGCAAGTAGGGGGACGGGGAGGGGTGAAAAAACTACAGGCTCGGGGGCAGGGGAGGGGCTAAATACTTTTTTTTCATTCCTTGTTTTCTAGCCACAGTGCAGCTTTATGGTGAGGTTAATAGTGTCTAATTAGGCAATATGATCCAGAGGCTAAACTTAAAATTGATCTCTTATAAGCAACATCATCTTCATTATATCAAAAAACAACCAGCTAGTTAAGGGTTTTTAAAAGCTACCCCTCTATTTCAGGAACTGAGATAACTGAAACTGCAATGAATTACTGAATTTCATATATTTTGATTGAGTACGTACCTCCACCACTCCTTGTCTGGCAAGCAAATTGTTTATAGTAAACAAAACATTGGAACCTTTGGTAAAATACATACCATCAGCTGATTCTTCTCTGTGTTTTGCCAAGAAGGTGTCACATTGGATTGGGAAACTGCTAGGCAAAGTTTTAGGGTAAAGGGAAAACATATCCTGTTTTTCCTTTAGAGCCTTTGCCTAGAGCTTTCTTAGAAAAAAATATCTTTTAACAAAGATAGAGCTGTGAGTAAAGGAAATGCTGTGTTTTCAGTCCTTCAGTTGTGTTGGACTCTTTGTGACCTGATAGACTGCAGCAGACCAGGTTTCTTTATCCTTCACTAACTCCCAGAGTTTGTTCAAATTCATGTTCATTGAGTCGATGATGCCATCCAACCATTTCATCCTCTGTCACCCTCCATCTCTTCCTGCCCTTAATATTTCCCAGCATCAGGGTCTTTTTTAATGAGTCGGCTCTTTGCATCAGGTGGCAAAAGTATTATACAGTTGAAGTGACAAGTAGGTCCAAGGAATTACTTCTGATAGAGGAAGCTCCACGATTCCATAAGGCCTACTCTACTTCTGAAGTCAGATACCTAACTTGTCAGGCCATGTCCTTGCAAACCTTCAGGATTTCTGCCACCCATCAAGATTTCTCTCCTTCTTTACCTTCTCATTCTGTGGAAATTCCAACTTCATTCTTATGGTTCTGGGAGTCCATAGAGAATGTCTGAGAAGCCTGACAAAGTTTATACAAGTTGGACCTCTTCATATCCCTGAGATGGGCCAGAAAGAGTTGCTCCTGGAGTTAATTTGTGTCTGCTCAGGCTTAAGGCCACTCCTGCAGCTGCCACTGCCCCAAGGCTGCAACAGTTCCCCCATCCCATGTGATAGACACTTGTTCCCAGTTGCCTATACCTCTCACGCCCAGTGCTGATACTAATGAGGTTGTGTTGCATGACCATGATCATCACCATCATTCTGACTTCTTTTGCAACAGGGTCCCTGGTAGCTCAGCTGGTAAAGAATCCATCTGCAACGCAGGAGACCTGGGTTCTTTGGGTTGGGAAGATCCCCTGGAGAAGGGAAAGGCTACCCACTCCAGTATTCTGGCCTGGAGAATTCCATGGACTGTATAGTCCATGGGGTAGCAAAGAGTCGGACACGGCTGAGCAACTTCCACTTTCACTTTCCACACCCCAGAGCTTGGAGATGGATTCCAAGGGCAGATGCAAGCCTGAACTCAGAATTATTCTGTTCTTCTGATTCTAAAAATCATCTCCCTTTGATCTTCCTTTCTTTAGAGTGAAGTCTTCCTGGAGAGAAACCTCTTGATTTCTCCTAAGCAGACCTCTGGTGGTCCTGAGGATCCTTTAAGGTACCTGGATATGCCCTCATCCTAAGCAGAGCATACTTACATTATGCTTAATTGTTCAATTTTCTCATGTCTTTTAAGGAGAAAGGATACTCCCTGGAGAGGGGTATGGGGGATCTGACAGGAAATCACTGAAGTTGGAAAACAGGGCTAGTCTAGGGTGGAAAAGGAGAGAACACTGGGCGAGGAAGCTGATTCTAGAGGGTAGATCATAGGGTCTGGAAAATGAGATTTCAGCAGATCTCCGTCTCCTGCCATCCACTTCCTTTTTCTCCATCTACCAATTCAGTTCCCAGTTAGGCTCATCAAGTCAACCCTCTTTCTCATACTGCACATTCAGATTTATTGTTTTAATCCAAACTTCTATTGTTTCTGGGCCTTCTAGGAGCTTGCCCTCATGGAAGATAATTACTCGTTGAATTCTTTTTGTAGTATTAATGACTAAGTAAGTTAAGTGTTAGTCACTCAGTTGTATCTGACTCTCTGCAATACCATGGACTATAGCCCACCAGACTCCTCTATCTATGCGGTTCTCCAGGCAAGAATACTGGAGTGGGTAGCCATTCCTTTCTCCAGAGGATCTTCCCAACCCAGGGATTGAACCCAGGGCTCCTGCATTGCAGGCAAATTCCTTATTGTCTGAGTCACCAGGGAAGCCCATTAATGACTAAAAATACCCCAAATAGTTTCCCTCTGTGTGGAAGTTGATTTTGGTCCAAGAGTAGGCCCCAAGAGAGCCAGTTTGGGCCAATGATGCTTCTGGAAGTACTCCCGAGTGGATGTCTGGGAACTCAGATCTGCCCACCATGGGGCCCATGCTCCAGCAGGACCTACCCTCAGACTCCCCAAGAGATTGCTCCCCAACATGGACATCCATGCTGAGAACAGTTTCGGGGGATTATACAAAGCTGGTCCCTCACTGGGAAAAGTCTAATGTTATTTATTCCCTTAAATAACACCTCTCAGGCATCCTAAGTGCTTGGAAATATGCACAAACAACACAGCAGGTTCTGGGGGTGGAAGTAACTCTTTATCATTATTTTTTTTTTTCTTATTGGCTGCTTATAATAATCCTTTGAATGGCCAAAAACTGCACTCAGCTTCCGTGCTGAATTAGCTATATCACCTGCTGCCCGTTATGGAGTGCTGTGTTCAGTGCTGGGACTGCCTGAGTTTGTAGGGTTGACCAAAGAGCTGAGCAGAGCTTAGGGAATGGGAAGAAGTGAATGTTAATTTCAGCTCTTAATGACTGTGATGCTTTTGCTCAAACAGAAGAAATAGCTTCTTTCTTCTCCAAGGATCCTCCTCCAGGCTCTGCCTCAGGTGACTGGAGTATGTACCTTTCCTTCATCATTCTCTTGGAGGGTATCTGGTGGTGTTAATTTTTAAAACTTTTTTAATGCATAAGAAGTCAAGAGGGAAATGTCTTCCTCTGAAAAACCTTTCTCACCCACATGATGGAGCTAAAATGAGGATGATAAGATTGACATCATTGAGCAGGCAGGTAAGGATGGTGAAGTATGTACATTGTCCAACATGAGACTTGACACAGAGCAGCTGCTCAAAAGTGTTATGAGAATCCTGGCCAAGCTGAGTGATAGTGCAACACCCCTGGGCCTCTATGACCGTGAAAGCTAAACTCAAGTCCTTTTAAACCCTACTTTCACCTGATGTTCTCCTACTGAGGAATCTGGGACCTCCGGGAGCTGGGTCTCTGAGGGCATTTTATCGGGTTCCAGTGTGACAGAATTCACACATTTGATGTGGATGAAAAATGTGCATCCCCTCTCCTATCATCCGGCAAACATTCAGGGGGGAGAATGAGTAGATGGGCTGCAGCAAGTGTTCTACTATGATGGGTGGCACACGTTGCCAGTGGCCACTGATATGGATGTTATAAGGAGAAATGGTGAGTTCCCGGATGGTGTGAGTAGATCAACTAGGTAAGTATGAGTCCATGGAATATGAATAACAGAGCAGATTTTGGAAAAGAAGGAAGAGGAGAGGATAAGAAGAAGGAGAAAAAAGAAGAGGATGAAAAGAAGAGTTAATGTTGCTGTTGCCCCTGTATAAACCAAGCTCTGTGTTGAACTCTCCAGATTCTTGATCTCATTTAAACCTTCTGAGATAGGTATTTAACATTACTTCATTGTAGATGAGACAACTGACCTCAAGTAACCTGCTCGAAGTCACCAGCGAGTAGAGGTAGAGAGTAGTTTTTGAATGAAGTGAGTGAAATCACTCAGTCGTGTCCGACTCTTTGCAACCCCATGGACTATAGTCTATCAGGCTCCTCTGTCCATGGGATTTTCCAGGCAATAGTACTGGATTGGGCTGCCATTTCCAAGAGTAGTTATTGATAGAACTCAAATACAAGTCTGTCTGATTCCAGGTCTCGTGTTCCAATCTACTACACATATTCAAGACCAGACAAGAAGGTGGCACGAGCCTCTTTGAAGACAGGAGCTTTAAATGTGGCAAGAATTTTGGCAGGTGAAGGGAGAAGGGAAATTTCAGATGAAGGCAAATCCAGGAAGGCAGAGAGGTGGGAAAGTGCAAGGTGTGTTTGGCGAGCAGTAGAGACCAGTTTAGCCAGGATGCAGAACAGCTTCTTGTCTATAAAACCTATGACCTTTGGTATTTTCAGTTTCTGTGAAGTGAAGATAATACCAAGCAGGTATTGTGAGGATGAAATGAGATGAAATACCTGACCGAGATCACCCTGGTGCTCAATAAATGGTAGCTTATTCATCTACTCAACAAATATTTACTAAACGTCAGTTATATGTCAGGCAAGGAGAGAGGTCTGTCTGAATGAGATCAACTCAGTCTTTATCCTTAGGTTTACATTCTAGTAGGAAAGGGTAAAATTAAATTTTTGATTGCACAGTGAAATTACAATAGCTGTAAGTGTTTCACAAGAGGAATATGAAGTACTACTATAACCCTTTATGGCAAGAAAGCTGAGCTCAGAAGAATTAACAGGAATTACCCAGGCAAAGCGAGTGTTAGTCAGCATGTGTCCAGGTCATACTGAAGGTTATTCTGAGCAATAGAAAGCCATGAGGATTTTAGTAGGAGAGAGACATGATCGTACCCGACGTGACCAGTCCTTGTGCCTAGTAAGTGAGAGAGGAGAACTAGACTCACTGAAAAATCTTGAGCAGCAGAATGATTCCATCAGCAAAGCAATTTTTAATAAACTTACTCCTAGAGCCATGTACATGAACAATTGTTGGGGAAAGAGACGCAAGCCTGAGAGGCCATTCGGAAACCCTTGTCTCAACGGGAGTTAATAAAGGTCTGAACTATGCTGCTGGAAATAGGAACTCATGGGAAGAAACAAACACAAGACATTTTTAAGGAAGGAATGACAAGATTTGAGCTCTCTTGGAGGTCGGGGGTGAAGGAAAGAGAGGAATAAAAGAGTACCAGGAGAGAACAGACTTGTGAGCCCAGCAGGAGAAGTAGAGGATGGGATGAAGTGAGAAAGTAGCGTTGACGTATTTACACTATCATGTGTAGAACAGTCGGTGAGGACTTGCTATATAACACCAGGAGCCCAGCCTGGTGCTCTGTGATGACCTGGAAGGGTGATATGGGGGGAGAGGAGGCAGACTTAGGAGGGAAGGGGGATTTTATCTATATATATAGAGAGAGAGGGAGTTATGACTGATTTGCATGTTGTATGGCAGAAACCAACACAAAATTGTAAAATAATTTCCACCAATTAAAAAATAAATTTTAAAAACTACTAGGGGGTTTCAGTTCTGCATGTCTGTAAGAATGAGAATATCAAGGCTGGAAATAGAAAAATCAGAGGGAAGCATGACTCAAGGAGGAAGATGAGTAGCTTCCATTCTGAACACGCTAAGACTGGGCACCAGTCTGCCCTGGGAATGCCTGGTGCCTGCATCCAAGGAAGACCTGCTCAATTGGCTGCTGTGGACAACAGGAGCTGGGATGAAAGAGGATGGGTGGGAAGTGGCTTTAAGAAGTCATTGCTGTCACAGGAGTAGGCGAGAGCCAAGTAGGGGAAGTGATCAGTTAGGGAAAGAGAGAGCAGAGAGACTGAGGGCCACTCCCAGTAGGAGGCAAAGGCAGAAAAGCCAGTGGAGCAGCAGCAGAGAGGCAAGCTGGGGCAGGAAATCAGGAGAGGCTGGGGGAGCACGGAAGGAGGCCAAGTGCTGTCAGAGCTCACCAAGGTAGGCTAGTGACTGGGGACTTGAAGACTGGAGATGGAACGCTGACGCCTCCTCTTGGCTGCGTTCCTGGATGTCCCTATCTTTGTGGAACCTGACCCTTCTTCCCAGCTCAAAGCTTGCCAGATGAGTTTCGGTGAGAAGTCCTGACACTTCTTGGGCAGTGAACACAGGGCTGGTTGCATCATTTGTGGGGACTGCAAAATAAAAATGTGAACTCCTTGTTAAAAACCAGGGAGATGTACTGTTAAAGATTCTAAAATCTAAAACTTTTCCCTGTTTAAAGTTTTTAAATATAAAACTTGCATCTCAGTCTGTCACCGTGTCTTCACTCTGCTCTTTCATGTTACACCGTCTTGTGCCCGGGGATACTCCTGGCAAGTGCAGATGCCCACAGGTGCCTTGGGCCCCACCTGGAAGCAACCAGGGAGGCAAGTACATGGGTGGCATTTAATTCTACTTTTGGCAGGTGGCTGAAGACTTTAAGAGGCTGGAAAAGGGTGTGAAGAAGGAATAACAAGAAGTGGTTAGACCTTCAGAAGGCTGTGGGATGCTGGTGTAGGTGATACTGAAGGTTTTGCTGTGTTCTCCTGTGGGGACATTCTTCCTCCTCACTCAGAGTGAAACTCAGTCCTACTTAAGAGCCAATGTTGAGTAAAAGTGAAAGTGAAGTGTCTCAGTCGTGTCTGACTCTCTGCGACCCCATGAACCATAGTCTATCAGGCTCCTCTGTCCATAGGATTTTTCAGGCAAGAGTACTGGAGTGGATTGCCATTTACTTCTCCAGGGGATCTTCCCAACCCAGGGATTGAACCCAGGTCTCCCGCATTGCAGGCAGATGCTTTACCGTCTGAGCCACCAGGGAAGAAGGTTAGCCCAAGTAACTGAGCAACTTTGGGGAGTGTAGCGTACAAATGCTTGAGAAGATTAACCAAACCCAGAATCAGCAGATATGCAGTGACCACCTCCGCTGGCCTGTGCTAAGTGCTGGAGGACCTTGCAGGAGACTTGGGGATCAGACAGGGGAGTGGCTGCAGGACTAGATTGCAGGGGTGAGGCTGTAATGAAGAGGAGAAGAACGGGAAGAGGGAAACAGGAGACATGGAGGTAGCCAGGGGTGGGTAGCAGCCTCATGTATCAGGCAAGAGCCCAAATTCTGGAGTTCCAATCCCACCTCCACCACTTCCTGGCTGTTACTTCAGACAAGTTACTCAACCTCTCTGTGCCTCCAGGTCGCCATCCCTTAAAACGATCATGAGCATCACACATGTATCAAAAGTTTGTTGTGAGGATTAAACCACCCAATAGTTAGAAGGCACTTAGAATCACATCTGTGGCATCATAGTCACCATATTTTATAGGATAATTTGGTGAGGACTGGAACCAGTCTCAGAGGCAATCACCCTGGGAGAAGCATAGCCCAGGTGACCAAAAATAATCAAAAGAATTCCCAGGCTATAACTTGTATCCTTAAAGAAATATGGAAGAGATTATGATTTGTAATTTCCAACAATTTCTAGGTTCTCGCTCCTCTTATTCCCATTCTGCTCTGCATTCTTTCATTCCACAGTCCCCTCCTCCATACACACCCGGGCTTCCACCCTCTGTCTTTCTCTCTGTGTCCATCTGTGGTGGCCGAGAGAATGACCTGTTGTCACTTGTGCTTCAGCCACTGATCTAGGGCCCTGGCTCTTGTGAGTTGAAATCCATGGCCACCTTTGCACCAAGGTCATGCTTCCTTGGGCTGTTCCACCACTGACTGCATGTGGCTGAAACACTCAGGCAGACCCATTCCTGGAACACAAGACATACTTTGTCAGCCAGCTTTGGCTCAAGGACTCTCAGTGGTTTGGCTGAAATTTCCTTGGGCTGCAAGGCAGGTCAGATCAGGCTGCCTCCATTCACCTCTCTCTCCTCCTCTGGGCTGGACCTGAGAGCTCTCCCCGGCTTGTCCAGTGTCCTCTCCTCTTCTTTTCCACAGGCGTTTCCTTAATGAAGTCCACACACTTGATCCCATCTTGGTGTGTGCTCGGAGGACCTGGACTAACTTCCTCTCCCTCAGCCTATCACAGATAACTCAGCCTCTCTAGCTAAGTTCCTCCTCAGGCTCCCTTATAATGACTTAGTGTCACTCAGGGCTGGGAGCTAGTCTGGTGCAGTGACTGCCTCAGAGAAAGGGTAAGAAGCTGAGCTAAGGTGGCCCCATTTTACTCAGCAATGAAGAAAGAGTTGACTGTGTTCATCCCAGAACTAATAATGTCTACGAGCTCTTTCTTCTTCCTGTGTGCTCTGGCACTGGGCCAAGAACCTGCATCATGTCACTTAATCTTTGCCACAGTCCTGAGGGGCAGGTATTATTACCAACAGTTACCAGGTGAAGAAACCAAGGGAGATCACTTATTGACCAAGGTGTCATAACTAACGTGTAAGTGGTGGAGCCAGCTTTGAGCTCAGCCTGTCTGACCCCAGTGTCTGTGGTCTCGGTGAGTGTGCGGACCTGGAGCAGAGGCACTCGCAGGCTCTGTGGCTATGGGAACAAGAGGAAATGCAAGGGAGGCAGCCAGACCACAGCTGGGGGCAGCCCAGCCTCACCTGTGAAGTCAGCTTCCTCCAACGATGGGGAAGGACCTGGCTCAGGACATGGGCCTTGCTACCCACCAGGAAAGGGGCAGCTTGAGAGCAGGGGGTATAAACAAGGCGGGAGCTGATGGGAAAGGACAGGAGGATATGGTGAAGAACATGCAATGTCATCCCTAGTTAGAGCGTAAAGAGCAAGTGCTTTTTTTTTTTTTTTTTTTTTTTTTTTGGAGTATAGTTGATTTATAATGTTGCGTTCGTGTCAGGTGTACAGCAAAGTCAGTGAGTTACACACATATCCACTCATTTTTAGATTACTTCGTGCTTGATTTGAAAGCAATTGTGCTCAGCAGATGTGCGGTCCAGTTGCCTGGTGATTTGGACACTCTGCCTCACGATCCCTGCTTGGGAGGTAGGGTGAGAAGACTACTGTGGAGGACGGTGGTCCAGCCTCTCTGTAGTCAGCAAGACGGTGAAGTGGCCCAACTGTGTCTGGAACCCAGCCTGGCTGTCTTTGGCTTCTCAGTCGGGATGTGCTCAGCAGCCGCGAGGCCCTGGAGCACCCCCAGGAGTCAGACAGAGCCGGGCTCAACTCCCAGCGGGACCACCCACATGCTGTGTGACCCAAGAGGAGCTATTAAACTTCTCTTAACCTGTCCTTCCCTCTAACATGGAAATAAAGCCAGTACCTTGACTTTAGGTGGTTACAAGGGGTGAATAAAACAATCTCTGTGCAGGGCCTGGCATATGGGAAGCGCTCAAACATGCTGGCTCTTTTTTATGATCCGTTGTCATTTTCATGATTATCCCTGCCTGAGAGAGTCATAGAAAGAGAGGCAGGTCTCTTTCTCGAGAGCGGTGGGATGGCTGGGCTCCCCACTGTTGAATTCCCGTCTCCCTTTGGGCCTCCCTTGCAGTTCAGGGCAGCTATGAGCTGAGTTCAGGTCAGTGCGGAGAGGAGTAAGGTACAGCACTTCCAGGTCTGGCCCTTCCCAACCTCCCACCAGCGACCCTCCACCTTCTCTTCCCATCTTGTGCTGACTTGCTGGAGACAGGAGGAGCCTGGGTCCCTGCATGAGTGTGTGGAGCAGAGCTCTCTGGCTGCGTTCTGCTAAGCCCTGGAGAATCACTAAGCGCAGGAAGAACAGCCATATTGTGTTAAAGGTGCCCTTTGTAGCAGCGAGCCCGCTCTGTCTTTTACAGCCGTCAAATCCCCATAATCTTAGAACTGTAGGCGGCTTCCTACTTTGTGGAGGTTTTGTGAAATAAGAGGTGACAGCAAGTAGTCTCCCTCAGCTCAGACATTCAAAGGTGACTCCGTGCCATGCCATGCCGGGATGCTTCAGCCGTGCCCAACTCTTGGCAACCCTATGGACTGTCGCCTGCAAGGCTTCTCCATCCATGGGGATTCTCCAGGCAAGAATACTGGAGTGGGTTGCCATGCCCTCCTCCAGGGGATCTTCCCTATCCAGGGATCGAACCCACATCTCCCCAAGCTCCCACACTGTAGGCAGATTCTTTACCCCTGAGCCACTAGGGAAGCCCTCCCAGGTGGCTCACTGCTCCCTAATATGCTGGTAAGGAAATGTCCCCTATGCTCTTGGAGACTTACGGGCCAGGGGTCCTAGAAAAGCCCTCAGAGGAGCAGGGAACATTTCTCGGTGTCTCTCGGTCCCTTGGCCTCAAGCCCCAGGCCAGCTTGCCCTCTCCAGGTTGCCACTGGGTCAGTATTTTGGGGTTCCTCAGTGTTACTGAGGCTGCAAATCACGTGAGTGTAATATTTATCTGTAGATGTTTTATCTTATTATTGGAGGGGGTGGAGTCAGAGAGAGCCACAACCAACCTCCATCCCTGTTCTTGGTGGTCAGCAGACAGCGTGGCCGTCTGAAGTCCCTGCGTGGTGGCTGGATTCTCGTTCCCTCGCTCTCACACCCACCTCCCGTGCATCCACAGCCTTCCCATGGCAGCTTCACACGTGCTGACTCGGGGACACCCATTGGACACTATCAGAGATGGAAGGGACCAACCCAGGGGGTCTCCCCCCAGGTGCACAGAAAAAGAGAAGAGATGAGGAAGCGATGTTGTGCAGGGCGTAAATGAGTGGAGGAAAGGGAGGAAGGGCAGGAGGCGCGAGGAATGGAGGGGAGGTGACGCCTCGTGACTTGCCAGCCGCCAGCCGCTCAGAGCCCCATGAGCTGGGTTTAAATCTTGCTTGAGCCATCTACTGAGTGACTCAGAAAATTGCTTGACCCTTTAACGCTTTAGTTACACGTCTTAAAGTGGGGATGAGAGCTACCTCTCAGTCACACGAGGATTAAATGAGATTATGTAGGTAAAGCCCATACCTGGCACATGGCAGGTACTCACTGAAGAGCAGGAATTAGCTGTGATCATGTCTCTCCTCTGTCTGAGATGGGGGAGGCCTCCTGACACTCCCTCCCCAGTCGGCCTCTGTTTCATGCATCTGTAAGTTGCCTGCCGAGGCTCCCAGGCAGACAAGGCGGAGGCTGCGGACAGGAAGGGAAATAAGAGGAGAGTGGTTTCTGAGCCTCCACTGAGCCCCACCTGGTGTGTGATGTGGGCGGGGAGCCCTGCTGCCCCTTCAGTTGCTGAGACTGTGTCACCGGATGGTTATAACATAGATCTGGGAGTTATGCTGCCCTGGTTAAACCTTGCTGCTGCACTTACGTGCTGTGTGCTCCGGGGCAAGTTACTTAATGTCTCAGCTCCCATCTCCTCATCTGCGGAATAGGAATAATGATAACTCAGAGTTGTTTGTTTGAGCTTCCCTCATGGCTCAGCTGGTAAAGAATCCGCCTGCAATGCAGGAGACCTGGGTTCAATCCCTGGGTTGGGAAGATCCCCTGGAGAAGGGAAAGGCTACCTACTCCAGGACTCTGGCCTGGAGAATTCCATGGACTGTGTAGTCCATGGGGTCGCAAAGAGTCAGACACAACTGAGCGCCTTTCACTTTCAAGGTTGTTTGACCATCAAGTAAGTGGATATAAGAAGCATGCTTAGAATTGTGCCCTGTACATAGCAAGCTCTCTGTCAATGATAGCTGTTCTTATCCATACCCCAGGAAGAAGCCAGAACAGCTGCTCTCCCATGGGTGCTATGGACAGAGAATAGTGCTTACTCTATACTGGTATCCCCTTCTGGACAACATTCAAGGTATTTGCAACCCCAGACCAAATAGACCCGAACTACCTTTCAGCTATGTATAATGGCCTTTTCTCTGGGTTGGCCCATCCTCCCAAGGGTGGACCTCACCACTGGTGTGTGTACCTCTAAGCTGGAAGATTGGTCAAAGAATGGTTATTGATGGGGATGACGGTAGACAGAGACAGAGCTTGAACCGTTGGCAGGGAAGCCACGCATAAGTACAGGAGGTGACTTGTGGTGTGGGGTGGAGTCAGGGGTGTAAAAAGAAAGGCACTGGGCAGGGCGCTCTGTACCTTTGCTTCAGGCTTTGCAAATTTTGAGGAGGGGACTGCATAAGGTATCAGATTGGGCATCCGCCTCTAGGCTACCCACTCTCCATGACATTCTTGGTTGATTACAGTCCCAATGCCAAGGCAGGACTAAGGCACAGGCAGGATCCTCCCTGGTTAATCAGTGTGGGTGGAAGGACCAGGCCCACACCCCAGCCACCGTGCTCATTGCAAGTTCACTGGCGAGTACTTCGGACCGGACTCCAGCAACGGAAGCCTCGGGCATTCAAGGCCAGCTCTTCCAGACTGGGGGCTGGGCTCAGCCCTTAGCTTGCCAAGACAGATACCCACCAGTGACCGTGGGCCCTGAAACTCACTTGTCCAGATTCCCAGAGGCAGCCTGTTACTTCGGCTTTTGGATTCAAGAAGCAGAGCCTCGATCAGGCTTCCACAAAGAGTGGAGGGTTTGTGACAAGGACGCACATGGGGGATAAGAAAATGAGGACCCCGGCCACAAAGCTGGGCCCCCCAGTGGCTCTGGAGAAGCTAAACAAAGAGGCTCTGGTCAGGGCAGGCCAGGGGGAGCCAGGCCTCAGGAAGGCTGAGGGGTCCCTCTCGACCCCTGCTCTGGTTCTCAGGCCTCAGCAGGGGCGTTAGAGCAGAGTCATCAAGGTGGCTCAGCTCCCCTCTCTGAGTTTGTATCATGGCAGGTCCATCCTCTTCTCTTCCTGCTGCCTCCTGACTCCCCTGCTCTGTGCTCCATTTAACGAGCTAGTTTGGGGCTTCTGCTTGCCCAGAACTCTGGCCCGCCCATGGCTCACTGGGCTCCCTTGTCCGGCCTCTGCACCTCACGGCCCTTCAGCTTCGGTGTTCACCGGTCACTGCCTTTTCTGTCCATGTTGCTCTGAGGCATTAATCTCTGAGGGGGATTTTCCTGAGTTGGCCTCTGACCAGTCTGTAGACTGACCCCTGGGCTGGTCTCCCACTCAACTACAGTCAGTAGAGGGGATGCTCTGCAGGGCAGAACACGCCTCCTTCGGGGCTGTGGGGAGCTGATGCAGGAGGCGTGGGGAGGACAGGTCCTAAGGCAAGGACAGCAGATAAAGCAGATCCATCCAGAACGATGAGGAAGAGAGTTTGGGGGCCCAGAGCCTTTCCCAGGGCTTGCTTCCCTGCTCTCCTCATTCCTACTCAGTCCACGGAGGCGCCAAAGCACCTGCATTGCAGCAGTGATAGTAAGCCCTCTGAAGAACACTGGTGGGCCAGACAGGTCTGGACCTCTGACCCTGTCTCCCATATCCTCCTATGACTGGGAGGATATTCCATTCCCCTCTGAAAATAAGCCACCAAGTTCACTTCACTCCTTTTTTTTTTTATAAACAACAAAATCAACAATGCCCTAGTAAATATTTAATGAGTAGCTTCTACAGTAAAGTCTGTCTACTCAGCATTTGAATTCCATCTGCAGCCAGGAGAGAATCAGAGCATGTGAATATTTATCACAATTACATTTTGCCCTTTACTTTCACGTACACCATCTAATTTATCTTATTAACACGATAATAGAGTTTGTAGGGAAGATATTACCATCATGCTCATTTTGTGGATGAAGACACTGAAGTTCAGAGAGGCCCAGTGGCCTGCCCAAGGCCCCACAGGGAGCAGGAGGGGACTTTAGCTTGGGTGCAAGTGTCTCCCTCATGGAGCTTATGTGTGAGTGTCAAGTCCAACTCTGTGACCCTATGGACTATAGCCCACCAGGTTCCTTTGTCCATGGAATACTGGGGTGGGTAGCCATTCCCTTTTCCAGGGGATCTTCCCAACCCAGGGATCGAACCCAGGTCTGCTTTGCCATTAAATTACTTACCATCTGAGCCACCAGAGAAGCCCTAGTGGAGCTCTGTAGCATCCTTTGTTCCAAGCAACTGAAGTCACCTCGTGCCTGGGACCTTTTCCAGGGTTGCTTGCACCACTGTACATGGTTTTCACTGACATTTCCGTTTTGGACCCAGATCTCCAAGAGGCACCATCTCTTACTGATGGAGGGTATGATGTCTAAGGTGTCTTCTCCTGGTGCTGATTTCTCAGGCAGGGCCATAGCTTCTTCCCAGTATTCAGAGAAAGACCTTTCTTCCTGTGCACACATTCCTCAGCTCAGCTCTTCCCTGTCCATTGTTCTGGACTCAGGCTCCACCACTTTGGGTCCCTGAGGAATTGCTGCCGTTCCTCTAAGCGCTCCTCACACTCAGGGCCCTGCCTGCCGGCAGCCCTACTCCTAAACTGCCAGGCTACTGAGCTGGTGTGGCCCCACACTGCCAAGGAGCAGGATTCTACCAGAGTTTTACACCAGGGATCAAGGCTGGTGCCCGAGGCCTCACTGCAGTCAGTGGCACTGTGGAATTACCTCACCTCCTGAACTGGAAGAAGAAACTTGTGGATCGAGAACCAGACAGAATCTGAGCCAGGTTCTAAGAGAGAAAACAGGGAAGAAAGAGTCTACAGGAAATTTTTCTTTAATTGCTTTATAGGATCAGGAAGAGGAGGAAGTTGGAGATTAGCCTGCCTCGGGGTGGGAGAAGGTGGGTAGAGAAGTTCCCCATTAATCAGAATCTGGTGGGAAGCCAGGAAAGCTGTGGTTCTAGCTTAGTGCTGCTCTAAGAGTGGCTAGGAGGAGAAAGTCATGCGGAAAAGTATGTGAGCTGTGTGTGTGTGTGTGTGTGCATGCACGCACACGTGTATTTACAAGCAAGTGATTGCTGGTGACTGCGTTTGCATTTCCTGAGCAATAGTTGACATTCCAGGCATTAAAGTGCTATCACATTTTCCTTATTATTCCTTAAGCATCTTCTCCATGATATTTGTGATGGTAAACATGATAGAGGTTGATGTCTCTCTCATGTCACTCTTCAAGGCAGATGTTCTTACTAGGAAGAGGTTCTGCTCCAGACAGTCATCCAGGGACCGAGGTTCCTTCCATCTTGTTTGTCCAGTATCTTCTAAAGCAGTAGTTCTTGAATTTGGTTACACATTCAGTCCAACGGCATCCAAGTTTCAAAACCACTGTTGCAGGACATTGCTTTCATGTACATGGTTGAAGCTGAGTCACAGGTACACAAAGCCCTGAAACATTACACTTGTAGCTTCCACTGACGTTCTATTAGTGAGAATCTGGTTGTGAAATTGTTACTGAACTCAGGTTTGGCTGTTAGCTGCTCACAAGCCAATACTAGAGATATAAGTAATGGAAGGAAAGAAAGGATTGCTTTATGCAGGAGGCTGGCAACCTGGGGAGAAGGTGGATTCGTGTCCAAAAGTCAATTCCCCACTACTGATCCAGGGCAGGAACTTTTAAAGGGGAATTTCAGGGGTGTATATGCAGAGGAAGGGGGCTATGTACAGAGCAGCACAGTCAGCTCTTGAAATTGGTCATCAGTGGTCTGATCAGCATCATCTTGATTGTTTTAAGTACAGTTGGTCTTCAGTTCCAGGACCAGTTCCCCCCCTCGCTTTTTTTTTTTTTGAGTCCAGTTCTCAGAATTTTGGCAGCTTATGTCCTGGCTACAGTCTGGTCATTATATAGTTAACTTCTTCCACCTGATAGGGGTTTCAGTATCTATTAAGACAGCTTGCAGGATATGGCTTAGAATAGTATCTATAGCTTTTGAGGAGGAAATAAAAGTTCTTGACTTTGCTTACTGGCTGTGAAGTGAAAGTTGCTCAGTTGTGTCTGACTCTTTGCGGCCCCATGAACTGTAGCCTGCCAGGCCTCTCTGTCCATGGAATTCTCCAAGCAAGAATGCTGGAGAAGGTAGCCATTCCCTTCTCCAGGGGATCTTTCCCAACCCAGGGATCAAACCCTGCTCTCCCATACTGCAGGCACATTCTTTACCATCTGAGCCACCAAGGAAACTTACTGGATAAACTACTGTTATTTTCTCTTATTTGACTGTTTTCCTCTGTTTCTGAATTTTTTCGTTTCTCTGATTAAATGTATTATTTGACTAAAGATTTTCTACAGGCAAGAGACAGGCAGAGGACGTGGTGGCCTCTGTCTCAGGAAGGCTCCACAGGGCCCTGCTTGATTATAGCACATGCACGCATGCTCAGTTGCTTCAGTTGTGTCCAAGGCTTTGTGACACCGTGGGCTCTAAAATGCCAGGCTCCTTCATGCATGGGATTCTCCAGGAAAGAATACTGCAGTGGGTTGCCATGCCCTCCTCCAGGGGATCTTCCCGACCCANATGCACGCATGCTCAGTTGCTTCAGTTGTGTCCAAGGCTTTGTGACACCGTGGGCTCTAAAATTCCAGGCTCCTTCATGCATGGGATTCTCCAGGAAAGAATACTGCAGTGGGTTGCCATGCCCTCCTCCAGGGGATCTTCCCGACCCAGGGATCAAACCCTCATTTCCAGCATCACCTGCAGGCAGAGGCTTTACCACTGAGCCACCAGGGAAGCCCTGGGTTACAGCGTATAAACTCCCAATTATAATCTGTGTGAAAAGTGCTAAAATCCTACTAGAAACCCAAGGAAGGGTATCAGAGTCAGCTACAGTAAATTAAAGAAGAGGTCTTGGAGGCCATGACCCCTAGTAGCTACTGGGTTGGCCAAAAAGTTCATTCAGGCTTTTCCCCACGATGTAACAAAAACTCAAACGAATATTTCGGCTAACCCAATACACAGGATTGTCGGTTACCTTGCTTTGTTTGTCTGTTTAGTTTCTAGACTCAGTCTCTTCATCTAAAAACAATGAAGATAATAAGGAAATTATCAGAGAGAGGTGTTGTGTGGATAATGCAGAGTAAGTCTTGCAAAGTATTTAGCACAGTGCCTAGCCCTCAGTTCAGCTCAGTCGCTCAGTAGTGTCTGACTCCTTGTGACTCCATGGACTGCAGCACGCCAGGCTTCCCCCCTGTATATCACCCACTCCCAGAGCTTGCTNGAGTAAGTCTTGCAAAGTATTTAGCACAGTGCCTAGCCCTCAGTTCAGCTCAGTCGCTCAGTAGTGTCTGACTCCTTGTGACTCCATGGACTGCAGCACGCCAGGCTTCGCCCCTGTATATCACCCACTCCCAGAGCTTGCTCAAACTCATGTCCATCAAGTCGGTGATGCCATCCAAAACCATCTCATCCTCTGTCATCCCCTTCTCCTGCCTTCAACCTTTCCCAGCATCAGGGTCTTTTCAAATGGCTGGACTCTTCACATCAGGGGGTGAAAGTATTGGAGCTTCAGCTTCAGCATCAGTCCTTCTAATGAAGATTCAGGACTGATTTCCTTTAGGATTCACTGATTTGATCTCCTTGCTGTCCAAGGGATTCTCAACAGACTTCTCCAACACCACAGTTCAGAATCATCAGTTCTTCAGCATTCAGCTTTCTTTACGGTCAAACTCTCACATCTATACATGACTACTGGAAAAGCCATACCTTTGACTAGACAGACCTTTGTTGGTAAAGCAATATCTCTGCTTATTAGTATGCTATCTAGGTTTGTCATAGATTTCTTCCAAGGAGCAAGTGTCTTTTGATTTCATGGCTGCAGTCACCTTCTACAGTGATTTTGGAGCCCAAGAAGATAAAGTCTGTCACTGTTTCCATCATTTCCCTGTCTATTTGCTATGAAGTGATGGGTCCGGATGCCATGATCTTCGTTTTTAGAATGTTGAGTTTAAGCCAGCTTTTTCACTCTCCTCTTTCACTTTCATCAAGACGAGCTTTAGTTTCTCTTTGCTTTCTGCGATAAGGGTGGTGTTATCTGCATATCTGAGGTTATTGATATTTCTCCCGGCAATCTTGATTCCAGCTTGCACTTCATCCAGCCCAAAATTTCACATGATGTACTCTGCATATGTTAAAGAAGCATGGTTACAATATACAGCCTTGACAACTCCTTTGCCAATTTGGAACCAGTCCGTTGTTTCATGTCTAACTATTGCTTCTTGACCTATGTACAGATTTCTCAGGAGGCAGGGAAAGTATTCCCTCCACATTTTGTTGTGATTCACACAATCAAAGGCTTTGGTGTAGTCAATAAAGCAGAAATAGATGTTTTCCTGGAATTCTCTTGCTTTTTATTTATTGCCAATGGATGTTGGCAATTTGATCTCTGGTTCCTCTGCCTTTTCTAAAACCAGCTTGAACATTTGGAAGNAGTTTTTCAGGCACTCTTATCTATCAGATCTAATCCCTTGAATCTATTTGTCACTTCCACTATATAATCGTAAGGGATTTGATTTAAGTCATACCTGAATGGTCTAGTGGTTTTCCCTACTTTCTTCAGTTTAAGTCTGAATTTTGCAATAAGGAGTTCATGATCTGAGTCAGTCAGCTCCTGGTCCTGTTTTTGCTGACTGTATAGAACTTCTCTTTCTTCGGCTGCAAAGAATATAATCCGTCTGATTTCAGTATTGACCATCTGGTGATTTCCATGTGTAGAGCTGTCTCTTGTGTTGTTGGAAGAGGATGTCTGCCATGACTAGTATGTTCTCTTTGCAAAACTCTGTTAGACTTTGCCCTGCTTCATTTTGTACTCCAAGGCCAAACTTGCCTGTTACTCCAGGAATCTCTTGACTTCCTACTTTTGCATTCCAGTCTCCTATGATAAAATGGACATCTTTTTGGTGTTAGTTCTAGAAGGTCTGTAGGTCATTGTAAAACCATTCAGCTTCAGCTTCTTTGGCATTAGTGTTTGGGCATAGACTTGGATTACTGTGATATTGAATGGTTTGCCTTGGAAAAGAATAGAGATCGTTCTGCCATTTTTGAGACTGCACCCAAGTACTGCATTTCAGACTCTTGTTGACTGTGATGGCTACTCCATTTCTTCTAAGGGATTCTTGCCCACAGTGGTAGATATAATGGTCATCTGAATTAAATTTGCCCATTCCAGTCCATTTTAGTTCACTGATTTCCTAAATTGTTGTTGTTCACTCTTGCCATTTCCTGTTTGATCACTTTCAATTTGCCTTTGTTCATGGACCTAACATTCCAGGTTCCTACGTAATACTGTCTTTATAGCATCAGATTTTACTTCCATCACCAGTTCCATCCACAACTGGATGTTGCTTTTGCTTTGGTTCCGTCTCTTCATTCTTTCTTGAGTTATTTCTCCACTCTTCTCCAGTAGCATATTGGACACCTATCGACCTGGGGAGTTCATCTTTCAGTGTTGTATCTTTTTGCCTTTTCATACTGTTCATGGGGTTCTCAAGGCAAGAATACTGAAGTTGTTTGCCATTTCCTTCTCCAGTGGACCATGTTTTGTCAGACCTCTCCACCATGACCCATCTCTTGTTGGTGGCCCTAGATGGCGTGGCTCATAGTTTCATTGAGTTAGACAAGGCTGGGATCCAAGTGATCACTTTGGTTTGTTTTCTATAATTGTGGTTTCCATTTGGTCTGCACTCTGATGATTAAAGATAAGAGGCTTGTAGGAACTTTCTAATGGAAGGGACTGGCTGCCGAGAATCTGGGTCTTGCTCTGATGGGCGGAGCCATGCTCAGTAAGTCTTTAATCCAATTTGCTGTTGACAGGTTGGGCTGTGTTCTCTCCCTGTAGTTTGGCCTCACGCAGGGGCAATGGCTGTCACGGCCACCTCCTTGAAAAGTGCTTATGCCAGGACTATTGTAGCACTAAGTAAGTATAAATTGTTCTGTTTCTGTTATATTCTGGGGTGGACCAAGACTATGAAGATTGGAGTCCTTTATGGGACTGAGACACCACCCGGTCTGGGGCTTGATTTTAGCTTCTTCCCTTTGGTTGTTACCAATATGATGACAGTTGCCTGATAGAGCTGCCCAGCAAAAGCTGCGGTGGGTGGGGGGAAAGTGGGGGCAGAGGAGTAGGGTGTGTGTGTGTGTGTGTGTGTTGTGTGTGTGTGCAAGCAGATGTAAGGCTAGAAGAACCTAGCTGTTCAGGAAGGGAGGCGACACCACACGGTGTCACTTGCCTTTCCCCAGAGTCTGACAACAGAGACTGTCTCTGCCTGCCTGGCTCCCAGGAGAGTCTGAACCNTTGTGTGTGTGTGCAAGCAGATGTAAGGCTAGAAGAACCTAGCTGTTCAGGAAGGGAGGCGACACCACACGGTGTCACTTGCCTTTCCCCAGAGTCTGACAACAGAGACTGTCTCTGCCTGCCTGGCTCCCAGGAGAGTCTGAACCCTCCCAAAGATGGGTGGAGCTGATGGAGGGGGCCTGCACTGCTCATCCTGAGCCCTCGCCCCCTCCTGTCTGCCTCTGTGGCAGACATGCAGAAGCCAGCTGACATTGCCCAGCTCTGGTTTCACTGTCAGGAAGACTCAGGGTTCTACTCCATTTTTGCTGTCTCTCTCTCTCTCTCTCTCATTTGCTGCCTCTGTATGTTCTCAGATAGGCTTGTGCAGTTAAGCAGAGCTGTTGGGTCTGACAGTACCTTTTAACTCTCGGCACTTTCTCAGTTCTAGCGTATCTCCCCCTTTCTCCATTAAAGTGAAAGTTAAAAAAAAAAATCAAAAGTGCACATGATCTGAAGAAGACAAAGGCTCAGGTAAAGCAGGGGCAGAGTTCAGGGGTCACCTTGCATTCCCTGAGCTTTAAGGGCAGAAACAGGGACCCTGGGGCAGGGGGCAGAGAGCAGAGCCACCGTCCTGAGTTACTAGAAGTTTCCACTGAAGGGTCTGCAGGTATTGATTCCAGGGGGAGCAACAAAAAGAAAATGGTACCCCTCAGGTCACCACATCAGGTCAGTTTGCTGCCCCCCAGGTCCAGACAGACCTGGGTTTGGTTTTTTGTGTGTGTGCTTGCTTGTTTGTTTGTCTATTTTTGTCCTTAAAGATCTCCAGAAGCAGTGAGAGGCCGCAGCCTCCTCATACCCTGCTCTCACCTCTGACACACGCGGAGACGGTTTCTCTCCTCTTTTTCCTCCGTGGAAGCTCCTCCATAACCGTAATTGTCATGGTGCTGGTGGGAGCCCCGAAGAGGCATTAGCACTCTCCTCCCAGTCAAAACACCCTCCAGCTCTCTCCCTGCCTCCAGCGCCTGCCTGTCAGCCTCTTTCAGAGAGCTGCCTTCAAAGATTCACAAACCAAAGGAGAAGAAACTTGGGGGTGGGGTGAGGAGAGGATTTATTTCTGTCTGTCACAGCACCCTCCAAACCAAATAAAGAAGTATAAATTGTGTTTCCTTTCGCCATCTGTGGTCACAGCAGCTTGGGGAGGAAGGAAAAGTGAAGGAGAAGAAAGGCTGGGGAAGGGGGAGCCCAGGCTGGGTGAGGGGCCCCCACTCTGGGCTTCTCACCCACACAAGACCAGGACAGTCCTCCAGATTCTCCGGCTAAGGGATCCCCACTCCTTTGTAAGATGACGCTTTATAGAAATTTGTTTTCGAAGGGGATGGAGTTGTTTACAAAATGTTGGTGGGCTAGAAATCCACCACACTCACCATCGAAGGCTGGAGTCTGATGGAGGAGGCTGCACATGAAATAATATGTGACTGTGGCCGTAAATGGGAAAGGCCCTGTGTTAGGGCATCACGGGCTGGGGGAGCCCAAAGCAGAGAAGGGCTCAGAGGGGTCTCCCCAAAGGGAGCGACAACCGAGCTGAGTGAAGCTTGAGGGAGAAACCAGGAAAAGACAGCCAGGCAGAAGTGCATGTTTGAAAAGCCCCCCTGGATGCATGGTGGGATGTTCGGAAGACTGGAGGTGGGTAAAGAAGCAGGTGTGTTGCAGCAACTAGGCAGGAGATGGTGGTGGCTGCAGCAGATGAATGGTCATGGGATCAAGAGAGGAGAGAAAGGTAAGAAGTCCCAAGAAGCTGAACGAATAGATCTTGGTGAGCAGCGATGGGAGACAAGGGGTGAGAGAGGGCTGCCAGGACTGATGACTTGGATAACTCTGTAGAGGGAAATGTCATTCTTTGAGTCAAAGATTACAGTGGAGGGATAGGTTTGGGCATGGAGACGATTTTGGCCACATCATGGCTGATTTGCTCGTGGCCTGCTTGGTGGAGTTAGTCAGAAGGCAATCAGACAGCTGAACATGGAGGCCCCTCGGTTGTTTCAGGAGATAGGCACTGGTTGAGTGCATAGGTACCTGGGGGTTTATAATCCTGGTATAGATCTCTCCCTATCCTGATAGTCCCTGACATCCCAAGTCAGTCGGGTGCCTCTCTTTCCTGCGGTCCCCTTACCTGCCTCCCTCCCTCCACTGCCGCAGGCCCCCTCTCAGATGGCTGGAAACCTGGAAGTGTGGGTTTAATGGTCTGTTTCTCTTACTAGATTCTAAGCTCCACGGAGGCAAGGACCATGCCTGTCTTCTTGGTTGTATTCCCAGCATCTGCCATACAAAGTTATCAATAATGAGTTTGAGAATGAATAAACAAAGAATGAATGAAGGAGTGATCTTGTCACCGGAGGTCCACATCTAAGAGGAGTAGAAGTTCCGTCAAAGCCACCAGAATTCTCTCTCTTACCTGCACTTCCTCGAGAGCTCCCTAACCAGTCTCTGCATCCCCACTCTTGCCCATCTTTCATCTGTTTCCCACTCAGCAGTCAGAGATCTTTCTAAACTGCAAATGGGATCGCGTGACTCTCCCACTCAACACTCTCCAGGGCTTTTCACAGCCTTGAAAAGGGCAAACGCCCTTGACAAAGCGCGTCAGTGGGTTCTGCGCCCTCTGGCCCTCTCCCACCTCTCCAGTCTCAGGCAGTGGCGCCCCTCCCTCGCTCACTCCGCCGCCACCACGAGGGTATCCTTCGGTCTCCAAGCATCTGCACACTGCTCTGTCTGCCTGCAAAGCCTCTTCCCTTCCCCTTTGCTAGAGGCATCTCTCGGGTCTTTGCTGGCCCCACATTCTAAATTAGACACCATCCCCCTTTTCCTCTCTCTTAGTGTTCCCTTCTTTTTCTTCACAAACCATCAGAGGGGGAAACGCAGCAAGCATCTGTTTACTCACTTAATGCCTGTCCCTCTCCTGCACTGTGAGCTCCTTGTCTGCTGCTGCTAAGGCGCTTCAGTCATGTCTGACTCTGTGCGACCCCATAGACGGCAGCCCACCAGGCTCCCCCGTCCCTGGGACTCTCCAGGCAGGAATACTGGAGTGGGTTGCCATTTCCTTCTCTAATGCATGAAAGGGNAGGTACCTGGGGGTTTATAATCCTGGTATAGATCTCTCCCTATCCTGATAGTCCCTGACATCCCAAGTCAGTCGGGTGCCTCTCTTTCCTGCGGTCCCCTTACCTGCCTCCCTCCCTCCACTGCCGCAGGCCCCCTCTCAGATGGCTGGAAACCTGGAAGTGTGGGTTTAATGGTCTGTTTCTCTTACTAGATTCTAAGCTCCACGGAGGCAAGGACCATGCCTGTCTTCTTGGTTGTATTCCCAGCATCTGCCATACAAAGTTATCAATAATGAGTTTGAGAATGAATAAACAAAGAATGAATGAAGGAGTGATCTTGTCACCGGAGGTCCACATCTAAGAGGAGTAGAAGTTCCGTCAAAGCCACCAGAATTCTCTCTCTTACCTGCACTTCCTCGAGAGCTCCCTAACCAGTCTCTGCATCCCCACTCTTGCCCATCTTTCATCTGTTTCCCACTCAGCAGTCAGAGATCTTTCTAAACTGCAAATGGGATCGCGTGACTCTCCCACTCAACACTCTCCAGGGCTTTTCACAGCCTTGAAAAGGGCAAACGCCCTTGACAAAGCGCGTCAGTGGGTTCTGCGCCCTCTGGCCCTCTCCCACCTCTCCAGTCTCAGGCAGTGGCGCCCCTCCCTCGCTCACTCCGCCGCCACCACGAGGGTATCCTTCGGTCTCCAAGCATCTGCACACTGCTCTGTCTGCCTGCAAAGCCTCTTCCCTTCCCCTTTGCTAGAGGCATCTCTCGGGTCTTTGCTGGCCCCACATTCTAAATTAGACACCATCCCCCTTTTCCTCTCTCTTAGTGTTCCCTTCTTTTTCTTCACAAACCATCAGAGGGGGAAACGCAGCAAGCATCTGTTTACTCACTTAATGCCTGTCCCTCTCCTGCACTGTGAGCTCCTTGTCTGCTGCTGCTAAGGCGCTTCAGTCATGTCTGACTCTGTGCGACCCCATAGACGGCAGCCCACCAGGCTCCCCCGTCCCTGGGACTCTCCAGGCAGGAATACTGGAGTGGGTTGCCATTTCCTTCTCTAATGCATGAAAGGGAAAAGTGAAAGTGACGTCGCTCAGTCATGTCTGACTCTTCTCAACCCCATGGGCTGGCAGCCCACCAGGCTCCTCCATCCACGGGATTTTCTAGGCAAGAGTACTGGAGTGGGGTGCCATTGCCTTCTCTAAGCTTCTTGTCGACCTGACGTCTATTACAGTGTCTGACACGCACCCGGAGTTCACTGAATCTTTGATGAATTAATGGTGAATGTGTCAGTTTGGGTGTCGAGGGGATAAGAGGCCAGGCCAGGTCCATGAAGGTGGTGGAAGCCTTTCCGTATGCAGGCATCTGTTAGTGAACCTCAACATTTACGGAGCGCCTGCTATATGCTAGAGGCTGTGCTAAACAGTGGCGAAATACACAAGATCCCTGACACATTGAGATTTATCATTAGTATTCCTCTGATTTATTATCATATGTCTCCTCTTGGGCTTCCCAGGTGGCGCTAGTGGTAAGGAGCCAGAGACAAAGGTTCAATCCCTGGTTCAGGACCATCTCCTGGAGGAGGGCATGGCAGCCCAATGCAGTATTCGTGCCTGCAGAATCCCATGGACAGAGGAGCCTGGTACAGTCCATAGGGTCATAAAGAATCAGACACTACTGAGGCGACTTAGCACTCATTAGCCCTCACTCACTCATCCCTCCTCCAGGGATACTGATGATAAACCAGCAAGCAAACAAAATTGTTAAGGCCTTGTGTTAATGCACAGGAGAAACAGGAGGCTGGTCTGAAGAACTTTGGTTCAGGAGCATTAAGGGTTGGAGCCCTGTTGACTGAGGCGTCTGGGGACCTGGGACAAAGATGTCCTGGGGGCAGCTGAGTCTCTCCTGTTTCTGGTCTCCCCTCAGCCTGGCTCTCACAAGCCCCGTCCTCGGGGCGAATCAGAGATGGAAGTGGAGCATCCACTGACATCAGTCAGTGGCTTCCAGAGTCTGTGGGTCTCTCTCTTCCCTGACTTGTTTCAGGGCAGCAGAGTCTGGGGTCTAGAATAAACTGAGAAAAAGCGACAAGCTGACACCTCAATCCCCTCACCATTTCCTTGCTTTTCACCCCTTTGAAAATGTACTAAGATTTGATATATTCAGATGCCCATAAGTGCAAGAAAGTTCTTCAAAACAGAGGCAGGCATTTTGCGAATTTTGACAAAACAACTGAAACTGACAAGTGGATGGGCATATCTACTGGGCAGGCTGACGGGCACCGTGCACTTTGCCCTCATCCCCCGCTTCCCAGTCACACCAGCTCCCCCCGTGTCCCCACCCCCAGAACACCTGCCAGCAGGGGCTTCTGTGCCACCTCCCTCCGTGGAGATGGGGAAGGAGAGAAGCCCAGGGAAGCAGGAAGGTGCAGGGGGAAAGAGCCGCAGCTGGCCAGCAGCAGCAGGTGACCACGGGCCCGGACATCACTGCCAGCTCTGCAGAGGGCGGCTCGGGGCCTACGGCGGGGATCACTGGGTCAAGTCTCAAGGCATTTAGCTCCTCTGGGCCTCAGTTTTCTTCCTGGAAACAGAGGGGAGGATACAAAGAGCAAATGTCCACTGAGTCCTTTCCAGGGCTGGTGCCAAGCTAAGCACTTTGCATGAATCATTACACTGGGTCCTCACAGCAGCCCTGGGAGATGCATCCAGTCCTCCCTAGAAACTATGAAGGACCAGCTTTCAGAGAGTTCAAGGCATGTGTCCAGGGTCATCTGGGAGGCAGGCGCTAAGAGCCAGGATTGGAATCCAGGCAGTGCGGCTCCAGAGTTGCACTCATTGCGAATGCCTCCCTTAGGGGAGGCCTTGAAATGAGACTGCAAGTAAAAGGCCTTGTGGACAAAGGACACCTCCTCACACTGCCCCTGGCCAAGAGTTTCCCTCTGCCCTCAACAGTGCTCAAAACGTCTTCAGGCAGGTTCACCCTCAGGCTTGGCCATTGCTGGCTCCAGACTAGGGCTCCTCAAGCATCTGACTCATGGGCTCCCGAAAAGAAATGAGAAAAACCAAGTACTGCTTTGCATATTTTCAAGCTGACATCTAATACTTTTTATATCATAAGTTTAAGTAGTTTTATAAGATATTATTCTCAGGTTATTACAAATATTGTCATTTTATAATGAAATCACTGTGGAACTCTTTCAAATGTGTCAGAAGGAAACTAAATACCATGGCAAGTTGATACATACCCTTGTCTTCCTAAAAAACACAACAGCAGAAACAACAAAAAGCTCAAACTCTTTAACAGGTATTCCTTTCTCTCCTCAAATTCCATTTCACTTCCCCACAAAATTTTACTATAATGATATTATGCTATTATACTTAAAAATGCTCATTGATCATCCCATCATATATATATTAAAACTAATTTTTTAAAAATTCCTGTGACCATAAGGCTCTAAATGGTTATACATTTTTCTTCACATTAAAATACTATTAAAATAATTAGTATTATACAATTGATTAAAAACAACATACACATATAACATTTTTAGTGAAAGCATTAAATAAACAGGAGACTATTCCAGCAAATTGTCTCTTAAGGAGCAACATGAGCCTCCTTTGTACAATTAATTTGTGTCCATGGATGACTGTTGACTATTGTTACAATATTAATAACAGAAGCAGAGAAGGGGTTGAATGATAAGTAGATGGGGGCTTACCATAGTATATTTATTACTGATTGAAGTGAAGAGCATTTTTTACAGTAAGATCCACAATATATTTTCATTAAATTAATCTCCATCTCATAAGCTCGTGGAAGGAATGAATAACTGAGCAAAGAAGTGGATGATGACGAGGAGGAGATGGTGCCCAAATGATGGATGAACATGACTACAGTTCTAATAAATGCCCCTCTGACTTGAATGTGCAATGTTGAGCAGTCAGATGCAAGTGGGGACTCCTTTCCTTCTCCTTGCGACCATGCAAACTGTAACTGAGACACGAATGAGCCATGGGTGAATAAAAGTCGCTCATCAAGTCCTTTCTCATGATTGAGAATGGTGAACATGCAGACTGGATGCCTCATTGAGGAGACTGAAACTTCTCAGCCAGCTTTCCATAAATCTCCAGCATTTTAATTCAAAGCTGTATAGCACCTTGCCATGAATTTGTTACCTGGATGAAATAAAGCTGCCTTCATATTTCCTACTGATGCTGTCACGGCTCTTTGCTTGTGAGTTTGCCCCTTGGGAGCTGGGGATGGAAGAGGTGAGGTTTTTCAAACTGAAACTCCATCAGCCCATGCATTCAGAACTTCCCAACATGCTGTACCCTATGTTTAACAGAAACACACATAAGGCAAGGAAGGATGGGAGCACCCGGAAAGTTTATGACGCTTCAGGGCCTTGTGGACACCAACTGCGGCCGGTACTTGGAGTAGCACTTCAGTCCCCATTTCACACTCTTATGTGCAGAGGATGGAAAGCTAGCAGCTACACTGTAGATGCTCCCTTGCAGGAAGGATTGGGGGTGCAGTTGATTTCTGCCGTTTGATGCACTTCTGTGGAACTTGGAAGGTGGAACTGAGATGGTAGCAGCCTGAGGCTTCTGCTGGTTTCCCTGGTCAGAAAGGTAGAAATTTGTCTGCAGCACATTCTAGTGTTTATTCTCCTGCTTCCTGTGTGTCAAGCAACAGTCATGGCATTGGCAATCCCTTGGCATGACTCTCTAATCCCAGATCCCAGTTTCAGGAGCCCACGTGCAGCTTCCTGGTGTGCAAGAGCTGCTCAAGCAGTGATGGTGGCTTCTGTACCAGATGAGCATTGATCCAGTGGTGGCTCAGAGGCATCCTACGGACTAGTCCTCTACTGTTCCAGAAACCATTCCAAGGGATCCAGCCTAGAATCTGCACTTTCAGCCTTCCTAGGGATTTTATAAGTACCTAGCTTCTTGCTCTAAATTCCTTCTTGCTTGGAATGGTTTCTGTTTTCCGCACTAATCCCTGACAGGTATATTGATATTTTGAATTGTCTGTTTTCTTGATGCTCTGGAGGTGGTTTACCTTTGCACAAATCATGCATTAGAGAAAGATTTAGAACAAGTAAGAAAGATGCTTTTCTTTTGTAAAATGGGAGAAACATGATTGTGAAAGGGGAAGTGGGACGGTAGAAACAGCGTGGCATCTCAGCAGGAGGCTTGTTCCTCAGCAGAGCAGTTTTAGGAGAGTGTGCTGGGTGGTGAAGAGGTGGCAATTAACTCCCTTCCCTGTATCCCCGCTCACGATCTCTTAGAACATCTTCGTGTACATCTAGATGTACCCTAGTTTGGAGACTTGACACTCAAAAAAAAAAAAAAGCACTCTAGAAATTCTTAGAGGAAAGCGAAGACACTCAGCTGTCAGTCATTAACTCTCAGGGTGCCTTGGGGCGTTCACTCAGTTTCTGAAGAATCAGTGGCTGTGATTTGGTTTTGATTTTGATTTTGAAAGAGGGCAGGGAAGAGAGGAAGAGTTTGTGCAGACGGAGCATCTAGAAAGCACAGGGTGATGGTGGGGGCTGGGGATAGAATGCTCTAGTGTAGTTTTTATCAGAATTACACTTGACTGATTAATTAATTAACTGCGATCTTAAGTGTCCATCCAGTGCCTAGGACAGAGTAAGTGGTGCTCAAGCGGTATTTATCCAATGAATGAATAGTTCTCAAGGTTGGGAGAGGCACTTAACGGTGTGAGGCTGGTGCTACCCATTTCAAAGCAACCTTTAGAAGGCATTTAATGAGAGACATCCGAGCATGGTAGAAATGCTGGCTTTGAACCCAGAGACCTGGATCCAAGTTGACTGTGAAGCCTTAGAGAGTTGCTTCGCTTTTTGCTTTCATCAGACAAAAAAGAGATTACAAAGGTACCTGAATCATGGGATTGTTGTAAAGAGTAAATGAAACAATGTAGGTGGAAGAAATACTTAGTAGGCTGGGAGGCACAGTATATATAATATAATCTTGTTCAAAAAGGTGTATCTTGTTGTGTACATTTTGTTTGTAAAGTATATATACTATTCAAAGTTAGTAGAAGATGTTGATGTAGCGCTGTTTAACCAGTTTTATTTTTATAGAAAGCAACACTGAGCAAAAAAGGCAATTCTTTGTCTCCTCTGAGAGAAGAAAAGAGTACAATTTGACTGAAACTGCAGCAAGAGGATCCAGGTACAGGAAAAAAAAATATTGGCATGAATCTTGGCACCATGCCCCAAAAAGCCTGGGGCAGGTGACAAAGAAGTCTGCTAGCTTTCTTCCCTAAGGGCCAGGAGCCCTGTCAGGGTGCAGAGAATGAATCAGAAGACTCCTCAGTTGTCCTTGTACCTTAAGGCTTCTTGCAAGGAAAGTCTGTTTCTGCTGCCAGTGGCCAAAGCTACTTCCTTTATTCCAACTTCTCACTTTCATCATCCACCTTCTACCACATCACACTTACTCTCTATCCAACAACTGGAGTATTTAAACCATTTACTGTTTGACACAGGGCAGACAGCAGGGCTCTTGGCTTTCTGCGGAGACATCTACAAATGGTTCATAACTTTAGAAGTTTATAAAAGTCATTATTTGGGTTGCTTCCACTGTTAGAGCCTGGGAGTGGACTATTCTCTGTCTGGCCAGATTTTAGGGAACAGAGGCAGTGTGGCAGCCCCCAGAGTCTGTGCATCTCCTGGCCCACCCATTGAGAGACAGGCAGACAGGTAAGCAGGCAAGCAGGCAGGCACACAGGCACCTGCCATTTCAGCTTATTTGCATCTTTGAAAAACAGCTGAGAGTAATGTTAAAATTAGATTGTACTAGAGGCAGTTGAAGTTGAGGAAATTAGTCTAATGCTTCCTCAATAATTGTTGGTGAGGATGTGAAGAGTGTGCTGTACCTGAGAGCAGCTGATAATAAACAACTGGGGAAGCCAGAAATAAACTCCCAGCTCTTCTTACTTCTGTCTCTCAGAGCCTCCATCTCATGTCTGTCTTTTTCCTGTTTATTTGTTTATCTTTAGAACAGAAGCCAAGGTGACCACCGATGTCCACTAGCCTATGACATAAAGGAGTCTTTAGCCGGGAAAGAGCCGTGATGTTTACTGATTGTCCAGGTTCTGAGCTCAGCCCAGGGGAGGAGACAGATGCAGACCCCGCCCTTTGGGGGAGCATAGAATAGGGGTGGGAAGGTACACACGTAAATAATAATGAATCGAGATAGAAAGTGACCGAAGGGGCAGAAGCAAAGTGCTATGGGAGCACAGAGGAGAAAGCAATCAGAGAAACTTCCTGCTGGAGGTGTTCTCTGAACTGGACCTGGAAAAGCCGGGATGGTTTGAGCATCATAGTTCTGATAAGAACACAGGGCGAGCCAATTGGTGGCTTTGGTTTGGATGGATCCAAGGTTACATGATGTGGAAATAAGGCTAGAATGAAACAGAAAAACTAAGGCCTGGGAGGGTGGGGGCACAGAAACCTGGGCTAGGTCAAGATAAAGAATCTGCTGATAGGCACTGGGGGAGTGTGCAGGGCCATTGCAACATTGTGAAGGACACATTTGGAACTGAGGTCAGGAAGGATTCCTTGGCGGCTGAATATAGGATGGCCAGGGTGGAAGAGAAATGGGAAGAAGGGGATGATGCCAGCCTAGAATGGGAATGGGGCAGAGGGGCTGGAGACACGCTATCTAAGCCAGGCTTGGCTGCTCCCTGTATGTCAGACCACCCACAAGCAACCAGATTCCCAACCACCCGCAGAATAAAATGTCCACCTCTTATTAGCCAGTTCTCCAACCTCCCACAATCATCTGCAACCTCCTTTCCACCTCTTCCTTCTGTGTTTAGGCTTCCGTAGCTGAGTTCCCTCAACATTTCCATGTGACACTTCGGATCCAGCATGCGTTTCCTCACCTCCCTGCTCTAGAGCTAACTGTGTCCCAGCCTCTGTCCTCCTCCAGCCTCTCCCACCCACATGACACCCTTCTTACGACGGTTCCATCTCTAAATGCTGTGACAGGCGAGTAGAGATGCTGACTGTCCTGGGGACGAAGCCTCATATGCCGGTTCTGGAATCCCCTGGGACAAATGCATGTGTGTGTGGCAGGGGATAGGCGGGTTCCAGAGCCCAGATCATCCCAGCAGAAACGAAAGCAGAAGACAAAGACTTGTGTTTGCTTTGCCGGCTCTGCTCCTCCGCCCCATTCCAAGTCAACGGTGCTGACAGGTTCATCTCTGCTGGGTTTTAGCAGATGAGAAAGTAACAGGAAGGTCCACCATGTTCTCCAAAGAAGCTACCTGGGAAGGATGTTGAGCGAGGGTGATTGATTCGGTTAGACTGTGATGCGTTTTTTAGGGAGAAGATGGAGAGATGGGGAAATGGGGGGAAAGCGAAAATGAAGGGGGACATGGCGGGAGAAAGAGCAGACCTTCTCCGCCTTGTGGGCTCTAGACCGGGGTTCACCTAGTCACATCTGAACCACGGGTAAGGACCTGTCAACCGGCAGCCCCCAAGAGACCCTGGGGAAACAGGAGAACTCAGCTGCCTTCCATGATGTGGGGATTGTTCCGGAGGCTCCAATGAAAGGAATTCTTTCTCTGGAACTGGCTCCTCTGAAAGGGTTAATGCGCTGCATGGGGTGGGGTATTGGGGGGGCTCCAGCTTAAGTTAAGAGCAATCAACTGTACTGAGTGGGGGCTGACCTGGGGGACAAAGGTCTGAGGAAACCCACTGCCCACCCCCGAGAAAGCAAGTGCCTGGCACAGGGCAGCATCTGCAGAACTGAGCAGCGTGGTGGGGAGTGGGGAAGCAGGTCCTTCTGGAAGCACTGGCTAAATGATGAAAGGTACAATGGAGTCTCTTTTCTGGACATCAGATTCTGCTGGACACTGTTCCAAGCAGGACTGAGAGAAAGAGAGAGAGAGAGAGAATATGCTGATTTTGAAAGCAAGACCCAAGAAGATAAGGGACAGATGGGCATCAGGGCCCACTCTCTGAGCAGCCCCCAGTTAGGGGTTTTATTAGGGTCACTCCTTCCCCCTCCCAACCCATACTTTGGGATATGTGGTCTGAAGAGGAGATGGCTGATGTAGAAATTTTATTCTGAGGAGCACCAGCAGAAAGCCTTTCCCTGCTGTGGGTCTGAACCAGAGGCTATGGCTTAAGATGCCAGGGGAGACACTTAGGTTCCTGAGAAAGAAGTGAAAGCCACACTGCACAGATAATCTGAGATGCTGGGAGGCGTGAGAGAGAGGCCCTGGGAGCATTTCCATGGAGCCCTTTCAGATCCCCGGATATGCCTGGCTGGAAGGACTGGCTGGAGGTGTGGCAGACAGCAGACCAGAGGCCTCCTGCTGCAGCAGTGAGCTTTCTTCATCTGTCTCCTCTAGGTTCCTAAATCTTCCTCTAGATAATGTCACCCCTGGGGCCTGAGAGGTAACAATATCATTTTGAAGAGGGGAATCCTTGCAGACCTGGTCATGGGCAATGGTGATGACAGAAGATGGTAAAGACCTGGAAGAGGCTGAGGTTAAACTGATGGCCCAGGGAGTGCATGCACTGCCCTTCAAATATCTGGGTGAGAGAAACGGAGGTAGTAAAGCAGGAGAGCCAGCAAAGGGCGGAGATGAGGGAAGAGAGATGCAAAGGGAGGATTAGAGAAGCTGCTATATAGAAAAACAGAAAAGCCATTGTTGTCTTCAAAACACGTTAGTACCATCTGCCGGAAAACTGCAATAATAAATAATTATCTATGATAGCTACAAGTGTGTGTGGTGCCCCCTCGAGTTGTGCAGTGTGCAACCTGCATAACTGTATATTGCAAGTCTGCTGCTGGATACGGTAGGCCCACAGAGAGATGGATGAGTAAGCAGGGGCTTTAGAATGCTTTCCTCTGTGTGATGTGATATATGTTCCCCTTTGCCATTTCTCCAAGAACCTTAAGGGGGAAAAAAAAATTACACTGCTTTTTCACAGCTTTTGGAGTTAGATTTGTTTTTCTTTTTAATGTGGCACTGTAGGAAACCAGGCCTTGAGGCTGAAGCAGTATGGCTAAGATATATTTGGATGACACTCATTTACCCACACAGATAACAGGATGTGCATTCCAGAAATGCTGACAACAGGGTCTCAGTGTCACAGTAGTCAGTCCTTGAAGTCCAAGGTACTCCTCGGTCAGGAAGGCGAGCAGACAAGGGGGTGCCACTGGGCTGCCAGATCTCTCATCCACACATCTGAAATAAAATCACAGAGAACAGAAGTCATAGTTGAGGTTCTGAGGCCAACTGGGAGAGCTGGTCCCAAACCAGGCTGTCAATACCAAGATAAAGAACCTGAATGATGGAGCCAAAAGGAGTNTTCCTCTAGATAATGTCACCCCTGGGGCCTGAGAGGTAACAATATCATTTTGAAGAGGGGAATCCTTGCAGACCTGGTCATGGGCAATGGTGATGACAGAAGATGGTAAAGACCTGGAAGAGGCTGAGGTTAAACTGATGGCCCAGGGAGTGCATGCACTGCCCTTCAAATATCTGGGTGAGAGAAACGGAGGTAGTAAAGCAGGAGAGCCAGCAAAGGGCGGAGATGAGGGAAGAGAGATGCAAAGGGAGGATTAGAGAAGCTGCTATATAGAAAAACAGAAAAGCCATTGTTGTCTTCAAAACACGTTAGTACCATCTGCCGGAAAACTGCAATAATAAATAATTATCTATGATAGCTACAAGTGTGTGTGGTGCCCCCTCGAGTTGTGCAGTGTGCAACCTGCATAACTGTATATTGCAAGTCTGCTGCTGGATACGGTAGGCCCACAGAGAGATGGATGAGTAAGCAGGGGCTTTAGAATGCTTTCCTCTGTGTGATGTGATATATGTTCCCCTTTGCCATTTCTCCAAGAACCTTAAGGGGGAAAAAAAAATTACACTGCTTTTTCACAGCTTTTGGAGTTAGATTTGTTTTTCTTTTTAATGTGGCACTGTAGGAAACCAGGCCTTGAGGCTGAAGCAGTATGGCTAAGATATATTTGGATGACACTCATTTACCCACACAGATAACAGGATGTGCGTTCCAGAAATGCTGACAACAGGGTCTCAGTGTCACAGTAGTCAGTCCCTGAAGTCCAAGGTACTCCTCGGTCAGGAAGGCCAGCAGACAAGGGGGTGCCACTGGGCTGCCAGATCTCTCATCCACACATCTGAAATAAAATCACAGAGAACAGAAGTCATAGTTGAGGTTCTGAGGCCAACTGGGAGAGCTGGTCCCAAACCAGGCTGTCAATACCAAGATAAAGAACCTGAATGATGGAGCCAAAAGGAGTGTGGGAGGGTCTTGAACATGGAAAAGCTGCAAATCGAGTGGGCAAGAGGGGCTGGAAGAATGCTGGAGCCATCCACAGATGCCTGCAGTGATCCGAGCAGTCCCAGGAGAGACACAGGTGGGCTGGCTTCTTTTAAAGAGGCTTTGCAGGGATGAACACGTGAGGTAGAGCAACAGGGCTGTGCAGGGTACCCTTGCTCCCTATCTGTCTTGCTGCCACAGAACTCCTGGAGGTTTGCCCAGGGGAAGGCTGGCTCCATTGCTTTGAGGGCAGATGTAATGGGAAGAGGCAGCAACACTCATCTTGGTTGAGAGCATCAGCCTGCTGGAGGCTGGCCCCAGGGACAGTCCCTGAGGCTCTGCAACCTTTCACCTTTGGCCCCTAGTTCCCCCTCGAGGGGTGATGGTGGGGGGTGGGGTGCCAGAGTACCGGTCAGAACTGTGAATCTCAGCAGCTGGCTAAACGGGATTATCGTCGGGTTGTAAATCCAGGGCCAGGCATGTTTACGAGGCTCTCGGAAGCTGCAGGAACAATATCATTTAGAAAACATTTATGCTCACAAGGCGAAGGCAATCCCTCCCCCCTTTATTTATGAGGCATGCTGGGTAATTAAGTGAGGGCTGCGAAGAGGGAGGTTGGGAGAAGATCACCCCTAAATAATCCTGCCTAGTGAAGCCACCATCTGGGCTGTTGTACAGAGAGATGGTCCCCATATGGTCGGGTCATTTTTGAGCAATGCCTAGATGGTCTGAGGAAGAAACACCCAAGAAATCTACCTGGACTCACAGAGACAGGATCTGAGCTCCGGGAGGGTAGGGACTGTGTCTTATTCCTTACGAGATTCCTGGCACCCAGCACAGTGCCTGGCATAGGAGAGCTGCTGAATTCATTCATCCCCACTTGGTGAGTGCTACCACACGCTGGAATCTGTGGTCCTACACACCGCTTAGCAACAAGGAAGGAAACAGACAAAGCCACTGCCAGCCTGGAGCTTACTATCCTGCGGTGGAATCAGGCCCTGAAGAAACAGTGCCTCGAAGGATCACTTCACTGTGGCTGACTTCCCTTTCCTCACATACTACCTTTAAGGAAAAAGGAAACAGAATGGAATGAATTCGCAGTAATTAGGCATTGTGCCCCGTAAAGACAGGGAAGCTTTATAACTAACTTAAGGTCAGAACAAAGCAGGCATTCTTCTAGCATGAAAAGGCTCAAAAGTTCTGTTGTCAGGGGGAATGTGACTCGTGACTGTTTCAAGTCACTGTATTTTATTTTTTTGTGTGTGCAGCAGTAGATAACCGGAATGAAACTCACAATGCAAGAGATCAGTTCTGCTGGAGTCTGACTCATCTCAGCACCTACCAAGTTGTGCGCAGGCGCAGCTCANAAAAAATAATATATAATTATAACAAATATTTATCCAAGAAAATAGCACCTTTAAGACCTAATAATCTTTCAAGATGAGAGGTTGATTTACTTTTTGTTGTTTGAAATATAAGAGGAGAATAAAAGATAAAAAGGAATGAAAAATGGTTGATTATTCTAGAATGTGTTGCTTTAAAAATCCTACATTAACCTTTGGACACAGATAGCCTCAAAATTCTTAATTTCAGGATTCTAAACTAATAAGAATGAGAGAAGAAAATTTATCATTTAATAATCTGTCTACTTTCTTAGAGAAAGTTCTCTATCTCTTGGTGGGCAATTTTCAGCAAACTGGATTTTCACAATTGTAAGAATTCTTGCACTTAATGTAAATACAGGACAAAAGGCATCTGTATAAAAGGGAAGTTGTTCTACAAGTACTGTGAATTAAATTTATACCAAATTTGTAAGATAATACAGTTTATTTTAAAATATATCACACAAAGAATGTTAGAGTTTCAGTTAGAAGCAACAAAAAAAGGTCAAAATTAAAAGGCAACAAAGAAATGGAAGCANCTGTATAAAAGGGAAGTTGTTCTACAAGTACTGTGAATTAAATTTATACCAAATTTGTAAGATAATACAGTTTATTTTAAAATATATCACACAAAGAATGTTAGAGTTTCAGTTAGAAGCAACAAAAAAAGGTCAAAATTAAAAGGCAACAAAGAAATGGAAGCATAAGCCAAGAAATGGACCATAACCAAATGAATAAAATGTACCAAAAACAAAAAAAGTAAGACATGACCACTCTAGAAAAAAGTAGAAAATCTCCATTGTGCCAAATAAATAGAGAAACCAAGGTCAGAGGAGAGAAAGGACTCAACAGCAGCTTCAACATCAATCACAGACAGTAGAGGCTCAGGATTAATGTTTCTATGGGGGCCAGAGACAGACTGTCTTCACGGGGCAAGACCTGTAGCTGGACTTCCCAGGTAAGGCATGGAGCCTTGAAGAACTACCTCCTCCATGAAGAGACTAAAGTAACTCCTTCCACCTAACTGTAAAAGCAGTTCAAAAGATTGCCACCTCTCCACGGCCTTGAGTGAAACACAAATCAACTGTGAGAAATCAAGATGCAAGGTACCCATTAACACAGATGTGGGGTTTATGTGTGTAACACCCACATGATTAAGGCACCACAAACCATGCAGGTGATACTGACATAAAAATTGTTGCTATAAAACACACTTTTTGCATTCTAAAACATATGAAACCATTCTTTGGGAATACCTTAAAAATAAGGATTTAAGAAAATTCCACGAAAGTGGGGGTGGAATGGAGGTGGGGAAGTTACCATAGCTGAAGATCATTTATAAGTTCAGTGAGAAATCAAGACACAATAGAAGAGATTAAGAAAATGCAGTCAATAGGAAAATTAAGCACTCCCAAAATATAGATTATATACAGTATGAAAGGGACTACAAGGAAGTATAATAAGATACTTAAAGGAGATAATGAAGGATCAAAAACCATAAGGAAACGATTAGAAACAGAAAATGAATAGGCCAACTTAAAGAAAAAAATATATATATGACTTAAAACATCTAGAAAAGAAGGGCAAACTCTCTGAAGTTAAAAACAAATAAAAATATCCACACCCAGATATGTTATAGAAAACTCTCCAAATTTCAATTATAAAGGAATAAGAAAGTAAAGACAAGTTATCTATAAATAAATGGTGATTAGAATGACAGTAGACGTCTTATTAGCAATGATGATTCCAGAAGGCAATGAGACATCTTGAAGCAATGAAGGAAAATAACCCAAGCAGAGGATACACTGGCTTCCCTGGTGGCTCAGTGGTAAAGAATCTGCCTGCTGTGCAGGAGATGCAGGTTCAATCCCTGGGTGGGAAGATCCCCTGGAGGAAGGCATGGCTACCCACTCCAGTTTTCTTGCCTGGAGAATCCCCATGGACAGAGGAGCCTGGCGGGCTATAGCCCATAGGGTCACACAGAGTCGAACACAACTGAAGCGACTAAGCAGCAGCAGCAGCAGAGGATACACACAGCTAAANACTTCACGGGTCTCAGCGACCCACATACCGAAAACCTCCAGGGCTAGCTGTGCCTGGCCTTTGGGTGCCTCCAGCCTCTGCTGCTAGAGCGCCCCCTGGGGGACGGTATGGGGTCCTGTGAGAATGCAGGGCTCCGCGCCAGGTGGAAAGAGATGGCTGGGGAGGCGGAGAGGGTGATGGTCCATCTCAGCAGGCAAGGGCTGGGTAGGGGCGGGGTGGGGATCAAAAATCACTCAGTAGATATAGCTTCAGAGAAAAACATTTTATGCCATTAAGTACAACCAAGTTGGGCTTTATGAGTGAAGTAGAGTCTATCTTTAAGACTCAAAGAAGACATTTACCACCAATTTCTGCTTAGTGCTTTACTGATGCTATTAAGCCTCCATTTCATGCCCAGATGAATTACGCAGAGAACGCCGTGGCTCAGCTGCAGCAGGTGGGCTGCGGCTGAGCTCGTGCCTTCCGAGGACTCGGGTGTCAGCGCACAGAAGGATGCTGGACGCGGCTCTGGCAGATTAACAGATTAGCTCTGCCGCCTTTACCTAGCGTGTTGCCAAACTGTCAGGGAGGTTCTTAAACGCCACGATTGAGAGGTGGCAGGGAGGGAACTGGTAGTTCTCTGTGCCACCCTGGCTTTGCTGACTCCTGAGGAAGCTCCCAGGGACTATGTGGGTTTCAAGGTCCAAATGGAAGCCACTCTGAGTCAGGGGTTCCCCAGAAGCAGGGGAGTTTGGGGGGGGGGGATGAACACGTGTGTATGCATGGCTGAGTCCGTTTGCTCTTCACCTGAAACTATCACAACACTGCTAATCGGTTATACCCCAGTACAAAAAAAAAAAAAGCAGCAGCAGCAGCCGTCAGTCAAGGGTCCTCAGTTTCACAGTATTTGAGATTCAGCCCTTCCCCTCCCAGGTAAGAGGGCAGGTGCCACAAGAACCTTTACTTTTAAAAATTTTTAGATACTTAAGCGTTTATAAATTGAAATATAGTTGACATACAATATTAAACTAGTTTCAGGTGCAAATAACATTGTGATTCGACATTTATATGCACCATGGATTGATCATGATGATAAGTCTGGTAACCATCTGTCACCATACAAAGTCGTTACAGTGGTGTTCACTGTAATCCCTGTACTTTACATTGTATTCCTGTGAGTTGTTTATGTTATAATTGGAAGTTTGTACCTCTTAATCCCCTTCACGTATTTCCCTTAGCCTCTCACTCTTCTCTGAAACTGATGACCACCAGTTTCAGAACCTCAGATGTCTTAAGGAATGACTTCAAGCTCTGCCCTCCAGAATCCCAAGGCCCATGTGTACCCCTCTCTGCTCTAAGGGATAGTTATGGAAGCACAGAGTTAGACCTCCTTCTTCACTCACAGCTCTCGAGCTGTTGACTCTAGCTTTACCTTTCACCTTTTGTCATATTCAGTATCCCCCGCTCTCCAGATCCTACTTCTCTTACTAAGTCTAGTTTTAAGGGAAGATCAAGGGGCTTTACGGTCCAGTTTTAGTAGCTGCAAATATCTCCATTTCCAGGCTCACCACACCATCTGAGAGTTTATCATTTGAGAATTAGTGCTCTGAACGAAGGTGTGGCATCTCTAGGAAGCCTCTGTTTAATTTCAAAGAACCCCAACCATGGTACCATGTGAACCCTTATAATCCATTAATGTTCCAGTCCTTCTCAGCAGTGGGAACTCCCACGCGGCTAAACCCCATGAGAACACTTTGCTCACTGAGTCTCCTGCCTCCACACCACTCTCCACCTTCACCGTTTTTGCCCTCTGCTTTCTAAACTGTACCAAATTGTTCCCATCACAATCTCATGATGCCATTTCCCTGTTTGGGAGCTTTACTTCCACCTCTGATTCATCCTTTGCATTCTTTCTCAACCTACAGCTCAGAATTTCCCCCCAGTGACTCTGCTCTGGGCCAGGCTGGGTAACACCCACCCAGTGTGGTCACCTGGGTTCATGCACCCCTAAATCCTTCCCATCTCTGCCGGGTCTTTTATGGAGCAGAACAGCCAGTGCCTTAGGATTGGTGAACAGGAATCTGAAGGAAGAATGGAGGCCTGGGAAAGGCCCTGCTGAGTAAGAAGTCCTATCAGACAGAACTTTGGGGGCTTTTTGGGGGCTTCACCACTGCGTGCCCTGGACTGGGGAGGAGGCAGAGATGGAGAATTCCAAAGGCCATGCCACTCGCTCCACGGCATCTGCATGAGCAGCACATGTTACTGTAATCCTGGCTCACAGCCTTTGGCTCCTATTTACCAGTGAATCCCAGGGCAACCACTGACTCCAGGTGACAGCTAGAGGGAAATCTTCCTCTTGTAAGGTCAGAGAGGCCAAGGACTTTGACCAAGGACACAAAGCTACTGAATGGCAAAGCTGGACTCTGCCGCTGGCGCTCCGGCTGCCATCCCTCCTCGGTTTGTCCTTGGGCTGCTGGCCTCTTAGGTCAGCATCGTTTCCAGGGAGTAATTCACATGGATGGCAGCCTGCAGGGAGCTGAGATAGAGCAATGACTGCAAAGAGGAGAAATACCTGGACTGCCTGTGGGAACCACACCCAGCTGACAGAGGGAACCGAGCTCTGCCAGGGCACATGGATCAAGTTATTTAGCAGTGGGGTGGGGACAGCGTGTGATGAATCTTTTCCTTTATTCTCTATGTGATTTCTATCTTGCTCAGAACCATCCATGAAGCATTTCTAGCTGGACAACCCCTGGGAATTAGATTATGGGCGCTTATCCATCTCCTGGGGCTTCCCTGGTAGCTCATCTGATAAAGAATCCACCTGCCATGCAGGAGACCCTGGTTAGATTCCTGAGTCGGGAAGATCTTCTGGAGGAGGGCATGGCAACCCACTCCAGTGTTCTTGCCTGGAGAATCTCCATGGACAGAAGATCCTGGCTGGCTACAGTCCGTGGGATTGCAGAGTCGGACACGACTGAGCGGCTAAGCACAGCATCCATTTATCTAATAAACATCTTTAGCACCAAGAGTGCGCCTGGCTCTGTTCTAAGTACTGAGGATACAACAGTAAACTAGGCGGTCATGGTACCCACACTCAAAGATCTTGACGTGTGATGGCGTATGATGAAGGATTTAGATCAATCAGATCACATACAGATCAATGAGGGCTATAAGAGGGAGAAGTCTGGAGGTACAACGATAAGGTGACCCTGCAATTTATTGTCCAAACCAGGATATGTAGAAGAATAAAAGGATGCCTTATAGTAAGTCCTCCACATATGAACCTTCAAGTTTGGAACTTTCAAAGATCCGAACGTGATGCCAGCCCTGTATGCCAGCTATTGTACTGAACTACTATGCTTTTCAAGATGTTGTACTGCAAGATTAAGCGTTTTCTTGTTTTCTTGTGTGTGTTTATTTTTAATGTATGTAGTATTTGTGTGAAAAGTTTTATAACCTTATTACAGTACAGTACTATATAGCGGATCATGTTAGTTGGGTACCTAGGCTAACTTTGCAGGGCTTGTGAATAAATTGAACTAATGAATGTGCTCTCGGAAGGGAATTTGTTTGTATGTAGGGAGGGGACTTCCTGTATTCATGATAATGTGAAGACAACAAAAGCAAACTAGGACTGTTCTGGGTAAATGAGCACATCTAGTCACCCATGCTATGGCAATAAAGAGGAGGAAAAAATAAAAAACAATAAGGGACCGGGGGTAAGGCAAGGCTGGCGTCCAACTCTGTGACCCATGAACATAATTTCCTGTAATTTCTTTCTAAGGTGAAACTTCTCATCACATTTCCTCTCTCCTTTCTCATCTAATGTTTATGTTTCTTTTCCCCAAGGAATGTCCCAGATACTTCCCCGACTCTCGCCTTAAGCCTGTTGCTCTGGTTCTGACCCATGGCCATGTTAGTGTCCTCCAAACCCACAGTGGCATCCTAAATCCATGGGACATCATCGTCCTTAGCGAAAAAGAAGAAAACTGAAAGAGTTACCAGCAGGGAGAAAAGACAAACTTGCTGAAGTGACCTGCTAGTTTCAAACAGAATTATTGATCAAACTCTTGAAGAGGCATAACTCATCAGGGAGCTGTGGTCACAGCTAAGAGGTAATGGGGAACAGAGATGGGAGTCCTCTCAGATGCCACCGTGGGTTACAGCCTGGTGGGGAAAGTCAGGCGCCAGTGGATGTGACGGGAGAGTGATTACAGCAGCCAAGAGCTCTCATTGCCTCATGTACACTCAGCCCAGGCCACAGTGCCTCAGGAACCCAGACATCTTTGATCTAGGGAGGCTAGGAGGTCTCTAAGAGCAATAAGGTAAGAGTTAGAAGCATGCAACTTTTACCCATATAACTGTCTAACCAAACTCAAGAGCATTTTAAGTTTCCTATTTATAATTAGTCTTGCCCTGATGGTTAGCTTTATAAGTAAGTGGTGAGGGTCCCACAGCATTTCATAGAAAGTTCTTTCACATAATTGAATAGAGTATTGTAAAGTTAAATTTAAAAATAAATAAATTTAAAAAAAAAAGAAAAAAAAAAAAAGAATAAAGTTTTGGTGAAGTGGGATTTGCAATGAGGGGCAGCTTTTTAATTCAGTGGCTGCAGCTGGTCTGTGTGTGAGAGACATTCAAAGACTTTCCCAAGACTTTTGCATTTGGAATTTGTCCTTTCTGAGGTATCTGTGGCATGGAGGTCTGTGCACTAACAATTTGGAATGAAAATTGAAAGTGAAAGAGTAGTATGATTGATGGGTTCTATTTGGCCAAAGCAGTTTTCTTACATGTACTGAGCAGCTGCAGACAGTCCCTGAGAAATCTTCATAATCTGGCATCATCTCTGGTGCCTGAAAACAGCCTTTCTGGTGGATGCCAGACTGAGGTTCAGAGGAGATGATGTGGTGACAGATTCAGAAGGAGGTGACAGGAAGAGGCTCCACATCAGGCCAGGTCACAGACACTCCCTGCCTCTTGCTCTCCCTCCCCGCCTCCACCCCAGCCTCTGCCACCACCATCCTTAGAGAGATTGGTGGTTAACACCAGCCCTACGGGATCATCATATCTGACTATCCTCTGTAATTGGTTGTATTAAAGCTTTGTCTCTGTGTGAAGCTTATTTCCAAATGTGAGAGTTCAATTCTTCTCAACTAATCCCTTTGAGTGTCCCAGTAAAATATTATTATAAGAAAAATGCTCCAGTGAAATAAACCAGGTTTTGTGCCACTTGCAAAGTAGTGTCCAGTCTTCTCTGCTGGCTCCACAGTGAGGAAAAAAAAAAAAAAAAAAAGCCTGCAATTCAAGAGCTGCAGGAGATGTGGGTTTGATCCCTGGGTGGGGATGATCCCCTGGAGGAGGGTATGGCAACCCACTCCAGTATTCTTGCCTGGAGAATCCCTTGGACAGAGGAGCCCGGAGGGCTACAGTCTGTAGGGTCTCAAGGAAGTGGACACCACTGAAGCAACTTAGCGTGCACGTATGCAAAGTAGTGTCCAAATAGTAACTGCTCCACAAGAAGTGGTGGCCCTTTACAGATACGCCTCAAGTACATGCTGATTGCAAATGCAATTTACCTTTGGTCCTGGGTCAATAGCTCTGCCGCTTGCTAAATTACCAGATGAAGTAGGATGAGGAGCCCCTGGCAGTGGCCTCAGACCGGCAGGGGGAGGAGCCACACCAGAACCAGCACCCCACCCCCCCCCCCCCCCCCCCCGCCCCCCCCCCCCCCCCCCCCCCCCCCCCCCCCCCCCCCCCCCCCCCCCCCCCCCCCCCCCCCCCCCCCCCCCCCCCCCCCCCCCCCCCCCCCCCCCCCCC
>SJYV01002245.1:758003-775518 GCA_006410875.1 Neotragus pygmaeus | reverse complement strand
TTCTTTTCTCTTTCTTTCTTTCTTTTTTTTTTTTTTTTTACAAATTGAAGGCTTGTGGCAACCTTCTGTCAAGCAAGTCTTTTGGCACCATTTTTTCAACAACATTTGCTTATTCATGTCTCTATATCACATTTTGGTAATTCTTGCAATATTTCAAAATGTTCAATTTTGTTATATTTGTTAACAAGTGATTTGTGATTTTTGATGTTACTATTACAAAAAGATTATGCTTTACTGAGGACTCAGATGATAGCTAGCATTTTTTTTTAGTAATAAAATGTTTTTTAGTTAAGGTATGTACATTTTTAGAAATAATGCTACTGCATGCTTAATAGACTATAGGGTAAACATATCTTTTATATACACTGGGAGACCAAAAAATTTGCACAATTGCTTTATTGCAATGTTTGCTTTTTCTCCCTTTTCTGTTTATTTTTTCAGTTGAAGTATAATTGAGTCCAGTTGATTTACAGTGTTTTATTAGTTTCAGGTACACAGCAAAGTGATTCATATATACATGTGTGTATATATATATATATATATATACACGCATACATATATACACACACACATATACATATGTATTCTTTTTCAGATTATTTTCTATTATTGGCTGTTATAAGATGTTGAGTATCATTCCCTGTGCCATACAGTAGACTCTCCTTGGTTATCTGTTTTATATATAGTAATGTGTATATGTTAGGCTTCCCTGGTGGCTTAGCAGTAAAAAATCCACCTGCAACGCAGGAGACTTGCCGGAGATGCAGTTTCGATTCCTGGGTCGGGAAGATCCCCTGGAAGGAGGAAATGGCAACCTACTCCAGTATTCTTGCCTGAAGAATCCCATGGACAGATGAACCTGGCAGATTACAGTCTATAAGGTCACAAAGAGTCAGACATGACTAAGCATGCAGCATACATGCAGGTACACAGTGTGTATATGTTAATTCCAAACTCGTAATTTATCCCTCCCCTGCAGTATTTGTTTTATTGCAGTGGTCTGCAACCAAATCCATAGTATCTGGCTTTTGCCCACACCCTCTCCCTACCATGGCCACCTCCTCCCAGTCCTCTCCCTTCCCCTCTTCTCTGCCTGCCTCCAGCTTATGGCTGAAACGAAAGGCAGAGGTATCTCAAATGAAATGTCACAGCAGACATTGGTCATTGTGGCAGGCCAGCCAGGGAGTAAGCAGAGTAGAGGACGTGGTCAGGTCAGCCGAGGAAGGTGCCTGGGAGCTGGGCAGGCAGCCCGAATGCGACCATGGCCACAGCAGCTCTGGCCCTTATTCTCCCCCCGTGGGGTGGGCCAGGCTTGCTGGCATCCTCAAATTGTTGAAACTCTGCTGTCAGAACATAGAACTGCCCAGGTCACTGTGACAGGGTTTCCTTGGGTGTCAGATGGGCTGTAGCCAAGTGGATGGGAACTCAGTCCTATGGTGGAAGGCTTGGAGCACCAGCCTGGGGTCAGGCAGCTTTCACATCAGGTCCTTCCCGCTCCATTCCTTCCTAAGTGGTTTTGTGCAGGTAAGTTACTTTCTCTGACTCGCAGCTTCCTTCAGTGTATCTAGAAGTATACCCATCTCACAGGATTTCTGTGAAGTCTGAATCAATATAAGTACAGTCAACACATATTAGCTGAAGATGACTGAGAGTTGTTTAGAATCAAGGGCGGTACCATGCTGAGCTCTGTGGGGAGGGGAGAGAAGGCAGAATGGCAGGCAGAGGTCTCTATGGGCACTGCCAGCGTACCTGTGGCCCACCTTCTTCCTCTGCTGTCCTATGGCATCTCAGAACCTCAAGCCCACTAGACATACAGTAAAAGTTGATTAAATGAGCATATAGAATATTTGAGGGAGGCAAAGACTAAAGATTGTCTTGGATTCCATATCCTTTTGTGGGATGGCCCACAGGTTTTGATGGGGTTGTAAAACGTGAGGATTTGGGGAATGTCAATTTATAGAAGCCCTTCAAATCATTAATACCAAACACAATTCTGCGAAAAGTATAAGTTGCACCCCATTTTCTTGCTTTACTCTGCTTTTTAGGTTTTCAGAGCAAAATCTTCAAGGTACTTTATATTATAAAGTACCAATGAAATAATCTGCTTCATAAACTGTAGGGTTTGGAATATGTATAATGTCAGCTGTTATGTGGGAAATAGTTCCTGATAGTTTTGCTATTTTGTTTGGCCTGTAAAGGTAGAGGGTGCTTGAGGTTTGCATTACTATTAGCCTGCTATTGAAGAATTATAATTCTTATTTTCATTGATACTGAAACAATCTATTTTGAGAGGTAGGAAGACCTTTGAAGGAGCCCCAAAAGATGTAATTATACCCCAGACCTTACCCCAAATCCAGTACATCAAACAGTGATTAAGTCTCTAGTAGTGTGATTCATAACCTTTAGAGTCATAGAATTTGTTGAAAATTTGACGAAGCCAGTGCACTCGACCTGGTGAAAATGGGTGCTCCAAATATTCATACAGTATCAGGGACCCCAGAGCCTTAAGAAGCCTATCCTACTTGGAGTCTGAATGGATCATGCCAGATCGAGAATGTTCTCAACATCATGAGGCATCCTTGAGAGGACTGGGTAGAACTCAGAGGACATAGATGCCAGGTGAAGAGGCAGGCCTGGTCCCTGCTTTTACAATTGAGTCTGGAGTCATGACTCACCAAGGATGTTTCTGTTCTCATTGTGCAAAATTGCCCTCTCTGAGAATGCCACCTGCACTGCACAGGGACAGCAGCTTCTGTCCACAGCTTTGGGCTCTGATGGCCAGAAAGTTGGCTGTGGGTCTTGGTGGCCCACAGGAAGCAATTCATATGGACACATCAGAGGGTGACTTTGGGGATGGGTGACATCATTCCTGACCTCTCCCAGCGTGAACTCTGTAAAAGTCTGTGGAAGAGCCTGTTCTTCCACAGCTTTTGTTCCTATTATTTTCCTTCCTAAAATGCTCTCTCCTCTCCACCCNTTCCGTCCACAGCTTTGGGCTCTGATGGCCAGAAAGTTGGCTGTAGGTCTTGGTGGCCCACAGGAAGCAATTCATATGGACACATCAGAGGGTGACCTTGGGGATGGGTGACATCATTCCTGACCTCTCCCAGCGTGAACTCTGTAAAAGTCTGTGGAAGGGCCTGTTCTTCCACAGCTTTTGTTCCTATTACTTTCCTTCCTAAAATGCTCTCTCCTCTCCACCTATCTTCCTTGGTATCATTCCTAGCCCTTGCCCCGACGCCTCACTTTTCTGTGAACCAGAGTACCCTTAANTCTGTAAAAGTCTGTGGAAGAGCCTGTTCTTCCACAGCTTTTGTTCCTATTATTTTCCTTCCTAAAATGCTCTCTCCTCTCCACCCATCTTCCTTGGTATCATTCCTAGCCCTTGCCCCGACGCCTCACTTTTCTGTGAACCAGAGTACCCTTAAGGCCCTCACATCCTCTGGGCTGCTGCTGTTCCCACACTCCTTGTCTTTTAGTTAACCTTTCAGTTGTAATTCCCTGGAGAAAGGAAAGGCTACCCACTTCAGTATTCTGGCCTGGAGAATTCTATGGACTGTGTAGTCCATGGGGTCGCAAAGAGTCAGACATGACCGAGCGACTTTCACTTTGCAGTTAGAAGGCAGCTTCTCACAGTTAGAGATTCAACTTCTGACTGCCTACCTAGAAGCTCAGAGTGGGAAGTTTAAGAAGAAACCAAGTATGTTATTTAGGAGAGCAGCCAGGAGTGGAAGGAAGCCCCAGTGAAAGCTGCAGGAACTGTGAAGGGAAGGTCTGTTGGAAATGACTGAGACTGTGTTTTTAAGACTCTCCTCCTCCAGAAATTGCTCCATTTTGCTTCTTAGTGGAGTACAACTCAAACAAACAAACAAAAACAGCCTGCAACAGAGAAGCACAGTGCGGTTCCTCTGAGGAGTTGTTTGTTTGTGCACGTTGCATCCAGACTTTCACCCTATTTTCTCTCTTATTGTGGAAAATTTCAAACATATACTAAAGTAGAGAGAATCATCTAATGAACCTCTAGGCATCCACCACTCAGTTTCAATATTTATCAACTCATAACAAATTGTTTTTCACCACAGTCTCCCTAGTTTACCTTCCCATTGGAGTATTTTGAAACAATTCCCAGTTATTTTAATTCCATTCATAAATATTTTGATACTAGTCTCTAAAAGATAATGGATTAGAAAAATAACCATAATACTATTACCACACTCTCCAAATTAACAATTTCTTAATATTTTTGATATCTAGTTGGCATTCAAATTTCTCCAATTGTAGCTCTTTTTTAAAAAAAGCAGTTCACTTTTTTTTTAAAGAAGTTTATTTAAATCATAATCCAAGTAAGGGTCACACATCATATTCTGTTGAAAGATTTAAGTCATAACTGCAGGTTCCTTTACTCCACTTGGCTTTTAGCCTCATGGTTTATTTGTTGAAGAAACTTTTCATATTTTTGATAGATTTTCCCACATTCTGGAGTTTGCTGGTTGCCTCCCTGTCGTGTTGTTGAATGTTTTTTTCCCTGTATTTCCTATAAACTGGCGCTTAGTGCCATCTGATTCAGATTTACTTTTTTTTTTTAANAAACTTAGGATGTATCCTCCCAATCTTCATTTTAGCTTCTATGTGCAGCCTTCCCTGTTTCTCTCAGACACTCAGGAAGGACTTCATCCCTGACATCATGTCTGTTAGCGCATCCATCACACTGGATAGGGGCACACCAACTACATTCGTATTTTGGCCAGACACCAAATTTAAAATCTATAATGGGCCAGAGCCTGAATATCACCATCATAAAACAAACTCCCAGAATTCAGAAATCAATCTGAAATAATACCCAAGTAATTATTATTACAGTTGTATTCATAAAACTTTTCAACTTCAGCAGTTTGACGTTGTAGTTCAAAAACAAGCCTGCTGCAGACACTGGATTCTGATGGATACTCATTTTCAACTGAGATCGGCAGGATACCAGGATATTTAGAGTGTGCTTTGGTTATTTCCAGTAGAGGGTTTTCCCATTTCATATGCATATTTTAGTATGTCTTGACATTAGATGGTTTATCGTGGATATTATTACAAATGATTTTAGACGTTTTTCTCTTCACAGAATCCTGATTTTGACATATTATTTTTAATTCAAACTCTTAAAATGTGAAGACCTTGCAAATAGGAGGGATTCATGGTCTAAACGGAATTTACATGAAACACTAAAGGCAAATTTTAAAGGTTATTTTGTTTAGTGTTATGAATGCTAACATACAAAACAATCCTATACAAGATAAGAATTATGATATAATCTAATCTCTCCATTCAGCTTGTGTTGTTATTTAAATTTTTACAAATATTTCTTTGTTCAGAAAGTACATAAAGCTCTGTATATAATACACTTTCAATTTCCTTATTTAACTCTTTAAAGGTTCTAAATAATGTTTTTGCACAAAAAAATTGACAGCTTTCATGAATTATTGCACCATTTTAACTTCTCAATAATAAACACATGTTTATTCTTAAACCAATTGATAGAATGTCAACAAAAAAGTAAAAGATTTTTTTCATATATTTGATTATTACCATCCCCACATTTCAAAAGAAATATGTAAACAGAAGCTAAACTTAATGGAATATTCTATGTGTGACTGTCCAATATTGCTGACTTTATATGTTATACAAAATCTAAGGATGTCAAAAGTGAGGCTGAACTGGGTGTCGAACTTCCAGCCTCCCAGAGCTCAGTGTCCATGCGTGTCACACCTGGAACAGCACTGCAGGGGGCCCTGGCATCCTTTCTGAGCAGAGGCTTCCCAGGGACTCGGAGCTCTTCTGTTCAATTCATGTCCTCTGTCTTGGACCAGAGCTCCTTCCAGCTTCATTCATACAACTGTTGGCCACTCCCCCAGGCTGCAGTGATGTTTATGACATCTTTCATAATGGCCTCGCTTGGCTCTCCTCTGGTAATCCAGTGGCTCCCATGCTCCCAATGGAGGGGGCCCAGGTTTCAATCCCTGGTCAGAGAACTAGATCTCACATGTCCCGGTTAAGAGTTCACATACTGCAACTATATACACACGTACACATGTATGTATATCCTGCATGCTGCAACTAAAGAACCGGCAGGCCTCAACAAAGACCCAAGATTCCACCCGCCGCAGCTAATGCCTAGTGCAGCCAAATAAGTAAACAGTGAAAACTATTGGCCAAGGTTGTCTACACTCCCTAATTGCCTGCTTCCCTTTAGTCTCTCTTTCCTCACCCATTTGCTGGCAGGTACTCTGAAAAACAGTTGGGCTTACACGTGCACATCCTGTGGTGATGTTCTTGTTTCTCTGTAGAAGAACCGCCATCCTTACAGTACATTCTTGGTTAGCATTCAGCATCACAACTGTTTGCAGGCACACAAAATAAAGGGCTGGAAGAAGAGCCAAACCGAGTGTAGAGGAGTGTGCATCACCGATCAGCTGCCAAGGGCATTCTCGGTGCACCCATCAGCCAAAACATGCAAGGAGGTCTTTGGAGACAATTGCATTGATTGAGAGCATATGAGAAATTTCAGAATTAAAAAATATACATTTTATTTTTTTAATTAATTAATTAATTTATTTATTTTTTTAAATTTGACTTTACAATACTCTATTGGGTTTGCCATACATTTAACAACTGAATACTGAGACATACACATGCATCTATATTTCCAAGAGAGTTGGTGTTAACAGACAATGCCAGCGTGGCACTTCTGTTGGCATGTGTCTTTGTCTCCACCAGACTGGAAACTCTTCAAAGAAAAAAGCCAAGTCTTTCTATCTGTATATGCCCCGCTTTTTTTTTAATTNCATACACATGCATCTATATTTCCAAGAGAGTTGGTGTTAACAGACAATGCCAGCGTGGCACTTCTGTTGGCATGTGTCTTTGTCTCCACCAGACTGGAAACTCTTCAAAGAAAAAAGCCAAGTCTTTCTATCTGTATATGCCCCGCTTTTTTTTTAATTAAAAAAATTGCCAACTTTATTGAGATATAATTGACTAATAAAAATTGTACATGTTTATGAGTACAAAATGATGTCTTGATATACATATACACTGTGAAATGACTACAGCAATCAAGCTAATTAACATATCCATCACCTCACACAGATGTAACTTTTTGTGTATGTGGTGAGAACACATAAGATCTACTCTCAGCAAATTTCCAGTATGCGATAGAGTATATCGACTACTGTCACCATGTATCTTAGACCATAAGAACCTACTCACCTATATAACTGCAACTTGGTACCTTTTGACCAACCTCTTCGTATTTCCCTCATCCCCTAGCCCCAGAGCAGCCCCCATTCTACCCTGCTACTTTTTAAAACTTTTAAAAGTTCAACTTTTTAAAACTCCACATATAAGAGAGATGATGTAGTATTTGTCTTTCTGTGGCTGACTACCCAATTTTTAAAGTAAAACCTGTTACATCCCAGGAGCTTAATAAACACGAGATGCTTATTAAACGGTGAATGAAGGAGTGAAGTGAAAGTGTTGTGTCCGACTCTTTGCGACCCCATGAACTATACAGTCCATGGAATTCTCCAGGCCAGAATACTGGCGAGGGTAGCCTTTCCCTTCTCCAGGGGCTCTTTCCAATCCAGGAATCTAACCCAGGTCTCCTGCACTGCAGGCAGATTCTTTACCAGCTGAGCTATCAGGGAAGCCCAAGAAACTGGGTTCAATAGCCTTCTCTAGCAGATCTTCCCGACCCAGGAACTGAACTAGGGTCTCCTGTATTGCAGGCGGATTCTTTACCAACTGGACTATCAGGGAAGCCCTATGAAGGAGTGAGAAAATTGTCGAAGGTACCATGATGCCCCGCCCCCAGGTCACCTCTGGGCATGAACAGTCCCTGAGGCACCCGCTCAGTCTGCCCTATGGATCCAGCTGCCTGCTCAGCAGAGCAGAAGCCACAAAGACCTCGGGGACCCTGGTAGCCGGACACAGGAAGAAAGGACAAGATGCTGATCCCCTCATACGAGAGGATCTACACTTGGCAAGGGCCCCTCCATCTCTCCTGGCCAGCAGCTGAGCATTGAGTCCCCAGGAGCGTGCAGGTGGCAAGCAGCACTCTGGCATCCCTGCCAGGAGTTCGCTGTGAGTGGGCACAGAAGACCCACTCTCTCCCCTCCCCTTGACCCTCCCCTGCTGCTCCACCCCTCCATCTCTCCCAGTTGGCAGATATCCTGGACTGTTCTATATTTAACTCTCTAAGGCTCATTAACTACCCAATCCCCAGCTTCACCACCAGACCCATTCAAAGGAGTTCTTTTTCGGCTACATTTATTTTTCTTTTGAGTATTAATTTCCTTTAACACTTGCCCTATTAATCACTTTAACAATGAAATTAAGAAAATTATTTTAATGAGGTAATGGGTGATAAAGAGGGGACGATACACATTTATTACACAGCAGGCCAGAACGTCTTGATAAAAGTCAGCCTTGTCAATAATATATTAGGTGGGAATGTGCTTCAGGAGGGCCAGGCTGAAGACTGTTCTGTTTCACTGATTTAAATGCTCCTGTTTCTATCAATGTGGCTGCATTTCGGGCCCCATGAAGTGGGATGCCAGTTGCTGAGAGTCACAGGTTGCTATTTTCTTCCAGAATTCAGTGGTCAAAAAAATATATATATATATTGATTTGGCTGTGATGGGTCTTCATTGCTGTGCTTGGGCTTTCTCTAGTTGCAGTGAGCAGGTGGTTCTTTTGTGGTGTACGAACTTTTTATTGCGGTGACTTCTCGGGTGTGCAGGCTTCAATAGTTTCAGCTCCCAGGCTCTAGAGCGTGAGCTCAGTAGCTGTAGTAGAAGGGTTTAGCTGCTTCGTGGCATGTGGGATCTTCCCAGACCAGGGATCAAACCCATGTCTCTGCGTTGGCAGGTGGAGTCTTTACCACTGGACCACCAGGGAAGCCCCACGCCGTCTTTGTCTTAGAGATGAAGCATCATCCTCTTCTACTTCTTTGGATTCCACCCTCTTTATATACGCCCTCTGCCATCCCTCTGCACCTTCGCCCTCCCACACTTTGTGCCCTTTCCCTTCTCTCCTGATTGGCTCCTCCTGTCCTTAGCCCACTGAGCCACAGTATAAATATGCTTTGCATCTCATTCCCCACCTTGTGTTTTATCAACACCAAGATATCTCTTTCAGGTCTGGTATCTCCCACCTGTTCTTGTTTATTTTCATTCCCACCAACAAGAGTCATTGTGCTGATCTAATAGTGGGGTCACTGGCCATAGGAATGGGGGCATCTAGGACATGATGAATGAAACTGGCACAAAACCCAAGAATCCTGGCCTCCTGAAGGATGCTCCTCCTCAGTCCTGAGTAACCGACTGGGAGCATCTGTTGCTCCTTGCCTCACCCAGGCCTTCCATGGGCTGGAATTCAGGCAAAAATTCTTGCAAAAATGAGCAGCCCATTCCCTTAGCTTAAAACCAGAAGGGGATTCAACCATTCTACTCAAAGGCATAAACCAAAAGAACTGAAAACAGGAATCCAAACAGATATTCATTCAGCCATGTTCACAGCAGCATTATTCACAATAGTCAAGGTGTAGAAACAGGTCAACACTGACAAACAAAATATGGTCTGTACATACAATGGAGTACTATTCAGCCATAAAAAGCAATGGAATTCTGATACATGCTATGACATAAATGAACTAGAAGATATGCTCCGTGAAATGATCAAGGCAAAAAAGACAAATATTGTAGGATTCCACTTACATGAGGTAAAGAGAACAGGCAAACACATAGAGACAGAAAACAGAATAGATATCACTAGGGCTGGAAGGAGAGGGAATATGGAGTTGTGCCTCAAGGGGCACAGAGTTTCTATTTGGGATGATGAAAACGTTCTGGAAATGGATTGTGGTGACAATTGTACAACATTATGAATGTATTTAATGCCACTGAACTGTACACTTAAAAATTGTTAGCAGTAAAATTTTACATAATTGTTTAGTTTTCTACAATAGAAAAAGTGGGAAAAAAGCAGAAGGGGGAAGGAATTTAAAATTTTTTAAGTGTTTCCTAGATATTTTAACTTTTTTGTTATGGAACATACACCACACAATCAGGAATGTATACAAAACAGGTACATGCATCTTGATGCTATATGACAAAGTAAACTTGATTGTAAACACTCCCCAGGTCAAGAAGTAGAACATGATCCTCCTCTTAGCAATGTTAAATTTTGTAGTTTTGGTTTGTCTGTTGCTTAAACTTTAGATCAGTAAAATCATATGTGCTTTTGTGTTGTAGTTTCTTACATTCAATATGTATTTGCAGTTCATCCATGCATTAGTGTGAATCTCCCATTTATTTTTATTGCTCTACAATATTTCATGATAAGAATACAATTTATACCTATGGTACTATTGGTGTAATTTATATCTACAGTACTATGTGGTTTGACCTCCAATTCTGGGCTACTGTGCTCTGAATTCTCTTGTGTGTGAGTTATCATACATGAAAGAGAGTTTACAACCAGGTGGGAGTTGCTAGGGCTTAGGCTATTCAAATTTAGGAGTCAGTGACAAACTATTTCCCAGAGAACGGGGGCCTGGGGGTAAAGGATGGGGAAAAGGAAGAAAAACACCCAGAACAGGAATGAAATACTAAGGGACATACTATCAGTGCTCACCAAATGCCCACGGAGCGTCTTACCTTTTCCATGCACCCCTCCCCAGCTTTCTGTGACTTCTGCTTCAAGGCTCCACCCCTGACTCTCCAGGAAACCCACTTGGTTTGTGCCCGAAGGTACACATATCCAAGAGGCAGTGCCTGGCAGGTTAGTTCTCTCCACTGTCCCCTGCTCTTTGCTGACCCTTAGCTATTGACTGGTGGGTGTATACTCAGCCCTCCTGTCCCTGATCCTGACAAACTCTGAGACATCATTTACATCCCAGAGATTCCCTTCAGGATCGTGGATGACAGTATCCATGAACTCGGCCTGATATTGTATACTTGTTAGCTTTTCTGTCTTCACTCCCTCCCTTCCAGTTCCCCCTGGAAGCCTTTCCTTTATAAACCATTTACAAAGAATCCTTATTCCAGGATCTGCTTCTGAAGAACCCAACCTAAGGAAGGTATCCAGACCTGTCAAAACTCAAGCATATAGTCTTAGACCAGACTTTCCCTTCTATCCTGGATTCCTGCCTTCTTTAATAAAGAAGTCAAATTACAGATTCCAAAGATCCAAAATTTCATTTTTGTATAAAATTATGATGATGTTGGTGCTACCCTAGCCCAGACATAACCACGGAGAAACAGTAAGTCCAACCAAGATTCCAGATTCATATAAAGACTTCTCAAACCTCCTCCCCCCAGTCCCTGCAGACTGATAGAGGTCCCCAGACCCTGTGTGTGTGTGCGTTTGTGTGTGTGTGTTCACCTACCTATTGGTTGGGAGGATGGGGACTCTTAAGCAAATCAATATTGTAAGAAAAAAATGGAAGCAGAGTCACAAAAACAGACTCAGGGAAGCTGATGGGAAAAGAACCAGAGTTTAGTACGTGGACGTGCACGGCAGCTGTGAGCTGTTATGCCACAGCCGGTCTGGATGCTGACAGGGGCTGTTGTGAGACCAAGGGCAAGTTCCTGCATCTTGCACCATCACCTGAATGTTATTTGCATGGCAACCATGTGGAGAAACAGCTTCCACAGCAGATGATCTCTCATCTCCACAACAGCCCTCCAAGACAGAGAAGATTAAGGATCAGAAACGTTAAGAGACTTGCCCAAGGTCACAAAGCCAGTAAAGTGGAAGAGCTGAGTCTAAAACCTGATTCTCATGACTCTAGACCTCAAAGAAAAAAGGGAGGAGGTAAGAAGGCTGACTCAACCCAGCAAAAAGCTAACATCATTAAAAGGTAATTTACTACCTCATTTAGGCTTCAGGAGACAGGCATCATTTTTAAACCTGCTTTACATATAAAGAAAGTGGGATGTAGAGAGTCTTAGTTACTTGATTAAAAGGGGCCAGTAGAGGAGGTGAAATCCAAACCCAGCTACATGAGCATGTTGCACTGTGAACCAGAGGCTCAGTTCAGATGAATTTTTAAGAGTTTTGGGGGCTCAGAACAGATAAGACCCTAGTGAGACAAGGGTTTGGGGCAAAATCAAATGGAAACTGTGGAGAAAATATCCGTGGCTCTGTGGAGAGCAGTTTTAACCCAAAGCCTAAGATGTTTACGCAGGATTCAGAAAATACCTCTCCCTACCACACACACACACGTATACACATAGAGTCCTGGGACACTGAAAGAGAAAAATACACCTCTGATTGAGCAGGAAACATTCAGGGAGAATGAAGAGTGAATAGGCAAGACTGGACAGGGACCTCAAAGGTCTAGAAGAGCCTGCTGGTTAGAAAGAGGGTGAAACAAGTGACAGAATACACTCTAAATAGAGTCAGGTTAGCTGAAGATGATGAAACCCAGTACCCACAATCACATAATTTGCATTTGCATTATACCATAAACGCTAGTGAGATAGATGTGCCCTTGCATGGCGACATGTGGTTGGATACTCAAACAGATCTAGAACCCCCTGCAGAGACGTGCAGGACTCCCAGCCATGCATCTCAGGCATGACCGGGAAAAGACCTCGTTTCCCTCAGGCGACGGAGGCAGGAGACCTGTGAAAGTAGGACACGAAGCCAGCCTCACAAATCCTTTAACCCCATGCTCCAATTCCTTGTTTGTTACTCAACAAATCCTGAGTATTTACTCTATGCCAGACACTCTGTTAGCTCTGGGAGTATAGCAGTCCCTGAATCAGCGATGGCTTCTGACTCCCCAGACCTCAGTCTGGCGGGGGAGATGGAGAGGTGAGCCAGCAGTTACCGGNTGTTTGTTACTCAACAAATCCTGAGTATTTACTCTATGCCAGACACTCTGTTAGCTCTGGGAGTATAGCAGTCCCTGAATCAGCGATGGCTTCTGACTCCCCAGACCTCAGTCTGGCGGGGGAGATGGAGAGGTGAGCCAGCAGTTACCGGAGCATGTGAGTGGTGAGGGTACTGGGGTGGGGATGCCTAGAAATTCAGGCTTGGGATCAGGGAAGAGGTACTGAAGCGGGGTGGGGGGCAGTGTGTAAGCTGGTATGTGAAGGAGGAGGAGGAGTAGGCTGGTGAATTGGGGGTAGAGAGAGTTTCTGCCGGGGAATGGAGTGTGCTGGAGAGGGGGAACAAAATACACAAACACTTGGAGGTAAGAACCCTCAGGAGGCGCTGGAAGAACTAAAGGTGTCTGGGTGTGAGTGAGACAGAGGGCATGAAGGGAGAGATGAGACGTGGGACTGGGGCGCTGGGAAAAGCCAGACTATAGCGAGCTGCCCACGTCAGGTTAAAGAGACTATAGAGTCAGGGATTGGAAAAGGCAATGGCACCCCACTCCAGTACTCTTGCCTGGAAAATCCCATCTATAGAGGAGCCTGGTAGGCTGCAGTTCATGGGGTCGCTCAGTCGGACACAAGTGAGCGACTTCACTTTGACTTTTCACTTTCATGCNTGGTTGGATCTCCTTGCAGTCCAAGGGACTCTCGAGAGTCTTCTCCAACACCGCAGTTCAAAAGCATCAATTCTTCGGCGCTCAGCCTTCTTCACAGTCCAACTCTCACATCCATACATGACCACAGGAAAAACCATAGCCTTGACTAGACGGACCTTAGTCTGCAAAGGAATGTCTCTGCTTTTGAATATACTAGGTTGGTCATAACTTTTCAAGCAGAGGAAATCAAGGGCAAAGGCGGGTTCCAGGAGGCGTTCGGGGAGCTCCAAGCATCCTTTCCGCCCCTGACTGCTGCCAGGCTCTGTGCCCGACCCCTCCCTGCGACCAGGAATCTGGGCCTGACGGCGGTCGGGAGAGAGCCTCTCGGGGCAGAATTCAGGTTAAACTGGCGATCTCAGGCCCTAGGTCTGTGCTCACGGAGACCTGGGTCCCCACGTCCCTCCTCTGGGCCCCAGGAGGTGCGCCCACCTCACCACAGCATCCTCCGCTCTGGCTCCCTGGAGATGGGAGAAAGAGGGGCACACAGGCAGCATTGGGTGTGGGAAGAAAACAGTGTTAAGGACCTCTGGGAACACGTTTTTAATAGTAAAATCTTGTGTTCATTTATTGATTTGACTGAAAAACAATTGCAAGAAGGCAAATATATCTCTGGGACCCCCGGCTCTTAGATGTATGTATATTGAAAGAACAAATTTTTCTTTTTAAAATATCTTAGAAATAACAATACTGAGTATATAACAATTTAATTCTTAAAAATGCAAGGCTCCAACTCACTTTATTCCTTAAAAATCAGAATGACTATGATCTCTTCTAATCACCAAAAAGCTGTTTGTTATTCAAACCAAAATGGATATAATACTATCAATGCTTATATCCATATTCTAACAAAAAAGAGAGCTTGAGCCGTTTTTTTAATTGGTATTGTGTGTAATACTTAGATTATGAAAATCATCAGTGATTCAGGGGAAAACTGTAGTCAGATAGTAGATACCACAATACAAAGTATGGGTTTACATTTCTTCATTTATAATAATCCTCAATATTTCATAAGATGTAGAAAATTAACATTTTCATGTTGTAATTGATGGTCATATGTATGGACTATACTGTGTTTCAAAAGATCAATTTTTAATTATTTGTTTATGTAGAATTAGAAAGTTAAATTTTAAAATGTATCTACTAGGCTTGTTGCCTCTTATTATAAACGCTTATATTGTTAATGGCACTACTCTTGCATAGTATGGAAATATATCTTATTGTCATGCAGTCAGACAAATACGGGATTTTCTGACCATGACCTATGAAACTATTTATTCAACTATAAGTGGTGGAAAATGAGTACATTACTAAAGTCAATTTATTTTTAAAATATAGTCTTGTTAAATTCATATACATAATTACTCTTTTGGTGTTTTATTGGTTATCAGTTCAGTTCAGTTCACTCAGTTCTGTTTGCGACCCCATGAATCGCAGCACGCCAGGCCTCCCTGTCCATCACCAACTCCCAGAGTTCACTCAAACTCATGTCCATCGAGTTGGTGATGCCATCCAGCCATCTCATCCTCTGTCGTCCCCTTCTCCTCCTGCCCCCAATCCCTCCCAGAATCAGGGTCTTTTCCCATGAGTCAACTCCACATGAGGTGGCCAAAATACTGGAGTTTCAGCTTTAGCATCATTCCTTCTAAAGTTATAAGCTTCAATAATTGAAATATATTTTATGTCAAGTTTTTTAGAAAATTTGAATGAAACATGGAGAAAATGAGATAATTAACCCCAGAGTAATGTATTGATTCCTAGACATTCTTATTTCATCTATTCCTCTAATTCACCTGCCTCCAGAAGTCTTAGTGAATTTACTTTTTGAATGACAAGATGTTCCAGGTATTATATGTGGTGTTTTCCTACCCTTGTCCTGAATTTAATCATTTCTCCAAGAATCCCTAAACACTTTAATGTTTAAGCACATTCAGATACCATGTAGGTGCTGGTGAACATCTTCATTGCTACAAGATCATTGTTCCTAAGTTCTTTATAAAGTTTTAAGAGTAAACTAGTATGAATTCTAACTGATATTTCCAAAATAAATTTAGAAACACAATTTTTATTTATTCTTTTTCATTTTAAAATGTCTACTTATTTGTTCTAATGTTGTTGAAAATATTGGTTCCCAATAGCATCAGCAGTATTTTTATATTTTACATAAAATTTTGAATACCAATATTGTTAATAAGAATAGAATTACTGAATCAGTATTTTACAATTAAAATTATATATTAGATTATTCTAATATAGTACAACTATCAATATATTTTTGTATATATTAATATGCATAAATATTTTATTTTTATATATATCCAGTGTTAGGAACATAGAGCCAAATGACTGTAACTTAAATTCACTTGAAATATTTATTGCTGATAACCCTATAGTATCTTTGCATTAAAAAATCTAATTGCTAATTTTTAAGCTTAATTTTATTATAATGTTAAACTACTTATAAGTTGTATAGTAAAATTTAAAAATTGCCTTCATGGAAGTTTTGTTACTATTGTGTCCTTTCTATTCTATTCCCTCATTCCATATAGCAATATTCTATTGCTGTTTTTACTTTTTCCTTTCATTTTTATAAGTTGTAAATCATTGTGTTTCTATATTGCATTAACTCTTCATTAAGTACATTCAAATATACCCACATGCTGATTTTCACATTAATCTTGGCTAAACAATGCATCTATAACTAACTTTATAGAAATAAAGAATATTATCTATTGCTCTATACAGCTATTTTGTAATAATACAACTACTGAAAAGGGACTTCTTAAAAATTGTAGTGTAATTGACATATTATATTAGTTTCATGTTTGCAACATATTGATTTGATATTTGTATACATTGCGAAATGAAAAACTCAATAAGTCTGGTTAATCTCTCTCATATACATAGTTTTAAAATTACTTCTTCTCAAGAGAACTTTTAAGATTTATTCTCTTAGCAACTTTCATATTTACAAGTGTTATTTTATTAACTATAGTTCCCATTCATTACATCTCCATGACTTATTTCATAACCAGCGGTCTTTATTTTTTGATACCATTCAACCATTTTGCCTTTCTCCCAGTACCTAGCCCCACCACTGGCAAATACACTATTCTATATCTATGAAGAGTTTTTTTTTTTTTAAACTGGCTTGTTATGTAAGTGAGATCATATATATTTGTCTTTCTCTGTCTAATTTGCTTTATCTAACATCATGTCCTCAAGATCCATCAGTGATATTAATTTAGTAATATTTTCTTCTTTTTATAGCTGAATAATATTCTGTCGTATATACACACACACACAACACATTCATCCAACCATGGACACTTAGTTTCCATGTCTTGACTATTGTAACTAATGCTAAAGTGAATGTGGGATTGCATATAACTTTTTGAGTTAGCGATATTTTTCCTTTGAACAAATACCCAGAAAGTGGGATTGCTAAATCATATAGTAGTTCTATTTTTAATTTTTTAAGTCATCATATTGTTTTTTACATAGTGGCTCTGCACTAATTTACATTGATTGCTATCAATCATGCATGAGTTCCCCATTTTCTGCATCCTCACCAACACTTGTTCCTTCTAGCCTTTTTATTAATACCATTTTAACATGTATGAGGTGATGTTATATCATTCTGGTTTTGATTTGCATCCATCTGATATTTAGCAACGTAGAGCATTGTTTCTTTGGGAAAAAAAAAATGTCAGATCTGAGTTCTCCCGTTCAGCTTACCTTTTCATTTGTTGATGATTCCTTTGTTGTACAGAAGGTTTTTAGTTTGATGTAGTCCCACTCCTTTATTTTTCCTTTTGGTGTGAAATTCAGAAAATAATTGCCAAGACCAATGGGAAGAATAATATCACCTAATTTTCTATTAGGAGTTTTATAGTTTCAGATCTGACATTCAAGTTTGTATTATAT
>SJYV01002245.1:736972-757854 GCA_006410875.1 Neotragus pygmaeus | reverse complement strand
GAGGTTTTTTTTTTTTTTTTTTTTAGTGTAAGATGGTGCAGTTTCTTTTCTTTCTTTGGATTTGGCTACAGTTTTCTCAAAACAATGTATTGAAGATACTGTCTCCTTCCATTATATTTATTTCCCCCTCTTGTCCTTTGTCATAAATTAATTAGCCATAGATGTGAGGGTTTATTTCTGGAATCTATTTCCATTAGTCTGTGTGTCTGTTTTGATGGCCATAAATACTGTTTTGGTTACTGTAGCATTGTAATATAGTCTGAAATCAGGGCATGTGATGATTCCAGGTTCTTCTTTCTCAAGAATATTTTGCCTATTCAGAGTCTTTCTATTTATACAAATTTTAGAATTTTTTATTCTTTTATATTGAAATGTCATTGAAATTTTAATATGGGTTGAATTAAATCTGTAGCTTGCTTTGGGTGATATGGACATTTTAGCAATGCTAATCTTCTAATCCATGGTATCTTTCTATTTATTTTGTTGGTCTTCAGTTCCTTCATGAATGTCTTATAATACTCTGTGTACAAGTCTTTCATCTCCTTGGTTAAATTTATTCTTTTTTTGATGCAATTAATTTCTCTTTCTGATAGTTCATTTATCAGTGTATATAAATGCAACAGTTTTCTATATACTGATTTTGTATCTTGCAACTTGACTACATTTATTATTTCTAAGAGTTTGTGGTGGAGTCTGTACAGCTTTCTACATATAGTATCTAAAAATAGTGACAGTTCTACTGGCATCTGAAAATAGTGACAGCTTTACTTTTTTCCTTTGCATTTGGGATGGATTTTGTTTCTTTTTCTTGTCTGTTTGCTCTAAATAGGAGTTCCAGTACTATTTCAAATAACAGTGATGAGAGAAGACATCCTTGTCTTGTTCCTGAGTTTGAGGAAAAGTGTTAGATTTTCTCCATTGAGTGTTATGATAGCTGTGGCTTGTCATATACGTCATTTATTATATGAAGGTATGGAAGCTGGATATCTTCTTTGTTGAGTGTTATTTTATCATAAATAGACACTGAATTTGTCAAATGCTTTCTGAAATCTATTGATATGATAATATCATTTTTATTGTTTGTTTCCTTAATGTGGGATATCACATTGAAAGATTCACAGATGCCAACTCAAACTTGCATCCTTGGGAAAAAAATCTCACTTGATGATGGTGTAGGATACTTTTACTATATTGTTGAATTCAGTTTGTGAATATTTTGTTGAGAATTTTTGCATGTGTGTTCTACACTAATACTGGCTTGTAATTATCACCAATCTGATCATCTTAAGCTTAGTTTCTTATTGTGTTTTGTTTATTGGGAAAGTGGAACAGAAATTCCCACTTTGGGGAGCTAACAAGTAGACTGCTGGGAGTAGAAAGCAGTGATTCTGAGGTAATAGTCTTTCCCATTTTAAGTTATTGTGGAATAGAATAGTTTAACATCTCCTGAATATAATGATGTGGTTTTTATGGCTCCCTTAACTATGAATAAAGTGTATTCTCATTGATTAAAAACAACTTTCTTTGCCATTAATTCCAAGTATGTTTGGTTGATGATATTTTATTGAATTTCTATATATGTCCATTTGAGTTTTAATGTTGGATATAAATAGAGAATAACCCTTGATGTCTTCACTTTGGGCTCATGGATGAGAATAACTTTTTTTTTTTTTAACTCAGGTGAGAAGTCCAACACTACTTATCATTATTATGTGTTATTGTACTACAAGTAACAGTGTCCTTACTTACATAAGTATACTTACTTATTTCTCAGTTAATGGTGTGGCAGTCACTGAATGCCCACTGTAATCTTTGTCTCTGTCACAGTGAGGCAAAATTAAAATAAACAACAATACTTCCCTCCTTCACAAAATCTTAGTTGTCTCTGAAAGGACAATTAAGAAAAATGAAAAGAATATAGAAGACAGAATCAAGGTGTAGATACAAATCAGTAAACATATTACAGTAAAATGAAATATCTTGACATTAAAAACCAGGCAATAATAACTAAGAAAAAAGTTAAGAGGCAAGGGAAAATGTATAGTAAAATTAAAATTAACTATTTTTCATTACATTGAAATATTCTATAAGCAAACATAAAAGAATTTGGATGGATTTGCTTTATTATAAACTGATTACTCTTAAAAAAGAAACCTATTACCAAGCCATTAATNAGTTAAGAGGCAAGGGAAAATGTATAGTAAAATTAAAATTAACTATTTTTCATTACATTGAAATATTCTATAAGCAAACATAAAAGAATTTGGATGGATTTGCTTTATTATAAACTGATTACTCTTAAAAAAGAAAAACCTATTACCAAGCCATTAATATATTGCTTTATTTGATTTTAGATATTTCAGTGAAAAAGTAATTCTGTGACTGTATTTTAAGATATTAATTTTACTAAAGCTTTAAGTTCTTTGCTATATCTTAATGCTGATCAAGAGCATTAAGTTACACCTTCATGTTGCAGCACTCTCAATCTAGATTCAAAAAGGCCTAACTGATTCTGACTATAGATTTCAGGATAATTAGAGTTTGTTTAGTGGCTTCAAAATGTTAGGCAGTTAACCAAACTAGAAAAGACAAGCATACTTAAAGTTGAGCAGAAATGTAAATTATTGTGACTGACCCCGTTACCTATTAAGGACATGTTATCCAAACTAGCACCCGAAGTAATCAAATGCAAGGTTATACCTAATGAAGTACATACTATGATTTGAGAAAGGGACAAATAGTCTGGAAATTATGTCTGACTACTGGACAACAAATTTGTAATGTTCAAGGAGAGAAGGTGGAAAGGTGAGAGAGACAGATTGTGTCTGACTTTTATAGTAGTGGAAAAGACTCCAGGACTGTTTTACTATGGCAATAATTTGTTATTGGTTAGTTTCTGTCTGGGGATCCCTGGTGGCTCATGGTAAACAATCCACCAGCAATGCAGGAAATGTAGATTCAATCTCTGGGTCAGGAAGATTCCCTGGAGAAGGAAATGGCAATCCACTCCAGTAATCTTGCCTGGAGAATCCCATGGACAGAGAAGCCTGGCAGGCTACAGTTCATGGGGGTCACAAAGAGTTGGACATGGCTGATTGGAAGGACTGATGTTGAAGCCGAAACTCCAATACTTTGGCCACCTGATATGAAGAGNTGAAACTATCACAACATTTTTAATCTGCTATATCCCAATACAAAATAAAAAGTTTAAAAAAGAAAAAAATACTAAAATATAAAAAAGAGACTATTACAGACTGAATTTTATCCCCTCGATCCACCAGATTCATATGATGAAGTCCTGACTCCTAGTCCTCAGAGTGTGACTGCATTTGCAGACAGGGTCTTAAAGATGATTAAGGTCAAGTGGGGTCATATGGGTGGGCCCTAATCCAATCTGACCCCTGTCCTGACTCATGTCCTTACAAGAAAAAGACATCTGAGCACAAAGAAGTACCAGGTATAGCTTGCACAGAAAGGATCATGTGAGGTCACAGCAAGAAGGCCTGCAAGCCAAGGAAAGTGAAAGTGAAGTCGCTCAGTCATTTCTGACTCTTTGTGACCCCATGGACTGTAGCCTATGAGGCTCCTCCGTCCACGAGATTTTCCAGGCAATAGTCCTGGAGTGGGCTGCCATTTCCTTCTCCAGGGGATCTTCCCAACCCAGGNGAAAGTGAAGTCGCTCAGTCATGTCTGACTCTTTGTGACCCCATGGACTGTAGCCTATGAGGCTCCTCCGTCCACGAGATTTTCCAGGCAATAGTCCTGGAGTGGGCTGCCATTTCCTTCTCCAGGGGATCTTCCCAACCCAGGGATTGAACTCGGGTCTCCGGCATTGTAGACAGACGCTTTACCGTCTGAGCCACCAGGGAAGCTCGCAAGCCAAGGAAAGAGAACGCAAAAGAAGCTGTGCTGATACTGTTATGTTGCACTTCTATGTCGGCTACTATATTGAGTCTTCCAGTCTGTGAACATGGAATGACTCTTCATTTATTTAGATCTTCTTTGTTTTAGTTTGTCAGTATTTTACATTTTTCAGCATACAAGTCCTGTGCACGTTTTGTTCAATTTGTTCTCAAACATTTCATTTTTTGAGCAGTTGTAAATAGGATTGTATTTTTTAAATTTTAGTGTCCACATAAGTCTTTACTAATATATAGAATAAAATTATGCTTTGTATATTTTCTTATATATTGGGACCCTGTTGAACACATTTAGTAGTTCTGGGAGGTTTTTGTAGAGTCCTTGGGATTTTCTGTATAAACAGTCACGTTATCTGCAAATAGGGGGTTTTATTTTTTCCTTTCCGATGTGTATGTCTTTTGTTTTTACTTAAACCTGGACATTTGGGGCATGTGAAGAGACTTTGGGTCTTATTTAAATCTTGTTTTAGTGGACTTCCTCTGACACAGTTTTGATGGGAAGGATTGGTGCTGCCCCACTGCCAGATGCGGGGTATCCTGACACCCTATGGATAAAATCCTCATTTCTGTGGGGGAAGGATCAGAGTTCAGGCACCCAGGAGGCCTCAACGACACCACTGGGTTGGGGGGCCTCATTACCTCTGAGTAGTCTTTCCAGTGGACCTCCTCTGACACTACCCACTTGGCGGGGAGACACCCCTTATTACAGTCAGGTGAGGATGCAAATACAGCTCCCAAGTGCTCCCCACTGATGCTAAAGCGAGGTGAGATGGGGTGGGGGTGTAAAATGCCCTTCTCTCTATTGGACCTTCTCTGATACCATGCAGCAGAGGCATTAGAGCCCCCACCCAGTAACAGCCTGGCGAGGGTGGAAGTCCAGGGTTCCCAACCAGCCTTTGCTGGTGGGGGTGGGGGTCGGGCCATGGTTTATCCTATGCCTGGCTGGAGTAAAGAGATTACTGTCTGAAGTTTTCTTTCTTGCTAGACTTTCCTTTTCCTGGTCCTTTGGCTGGAGAGAGCGAGTCTTTTGGGGGCTATCTTGTCAGTACTTATTGGTATTCCAGCCTCCCAACTTCTTCACTTCCAAGTCTGGGATATAAAAGGCAAAGGAAAGGCCCAAAGAAACTTATCTCCCTCACGTCTGTGTTATTCCTCACATCCCAAGGCCCCTACCTGGTCCGCTTCTTCTCTCCATCTCTCAGAGCCCTCTCCTGTTTGTTTTATATCTATTGTCCAGGTGTTTAGTTATACTTAATGGAAGGAATAGGGAAAATTACATCTACCCCATTTTCCTGGAAGCCAAAGGCGACTTTCCTATAAGGCCACTAGCGCTTAGTTACAGAGCGTACCCTGCACAAACCCAACTCAGGCTTTTTCCTCCTTAGTGAGTCTCACAAGATTCCCCCCATGGGGTCACAGGCATGAGCTGAGGGAGGGACTCCGGTGCAACAGCAGTGGGGGCTGTGGGGGTCTGGGCTGATGTTTACGCAGATTGCTTGTGCCCCCTGGCCCTGCTTATCCTCAGTCCTGGATTCTCCCCTTCCATCTGCCTGTGGATAATTGTCAGGCTTGCTTGACCTGATGACAGACAAGCTGAAACATGCTCAGTTTCAGCCACATCATCCCTTGTCATCTCTCAATCAGGTATCCCATGTCTACAGACCTCACACCACATCGGGAGCCATTTTTCATAAGGCATATGCTCCAAAACCCCTGGTGGCTCAGAGGTTAAAGCATCTACCTGGAATGCAGGAGACCTGGATTCGATCCCTGGGTCAGGAAGATCCCCTGGAGAGGGAAATGGCAACCCATTCCAGTACTCTTGCCTGGAGAATCCCATGGAGGGATGAGCCTGGTAGGCTACAGTCCATGGGGTCACAAAGAGTCACACACGACTGAGTGACTTCACGACGACGATGCTCCAAAATCCCAGGGACCTGAGTTACACTCACCATAAACTGCACACGGCATCTTTTCCTATCACTGATACTTCCCACACAGAAGACTTCTGGGTACCAGCCACAGAGCCCTTTCCTGCCCTGGGCCTCTCTTGAAGCTGGCAGCTCTCCATGTCATCTAACTGATGGGGTCCCCAGGTTTGGAATGTGCTGCTTCCGGAACCCAGAGAGACTCAGCAGGTGTCTTAAGTCCATGACTGTGATAGGAGGTTGGAGATTCAGTCATTTGTCCTTGACTTGGACAGAGCTATCTAAGTACCGCACCCCTAAAACTTTTATGGATTTGGCCGACCCTTGGGTCTTTCCGGGTTTATCTCCCAATCTCAGCAGCATGTGTGTTGTGCCAAGGCTTCCAAGGCTTCCTCAGGAAAGGCATGACCTTAGCCAGAGCAGCTCTGTGCAGCTGAAGCAGACCAGAAGGAGCAGACAGAGGAGGGCTCACTGCCACCCACACTCCCCAGCGAGGGGCCACTAGTTCCACTTTGAAGGGTATTCAGGTGCCCATCACGGCTATGCCTCTCACCCCTGTATATCTTATTTATCCTCAGGACAATAATCCCTCACAGTGGGATGTCCCCCATTTAGTAGGTAAGGCAACAGAGGTTTTAGAAATCAAGTCAATAAGCAGTAGAATCAGGCCAGTATGAAGGCAGAGCTCGCCACAGAAACCATCCAGGACAGTCCGGTTCCTCCCTCTGTTGCCTAAGTGGCAGTTCATCACTACTGCTGCTAAGTCACTTCAGTCGTGTCCGACCCTGTGTAACCCCATAGACGGAAGCCCACCAGGCTCCTGCGTCCCTGGGATTCTCCAGGCAAGAACACTGGAGTGGGTTGCCATTTCCTTCTCCGATGCATGAAAGTGAAAAGTGAAAGTGAAGTCGCTCAGTCCTGTCCAACTCTTAGCGACCCCGTGGACTGCAGCCTAACAGGCTCCTCCATCCATGGGATTTTCCAGGCAAGAGTACTGGAGTGGGGTGCCATTGCCTTCTCCTACTACCATTTGCTAAATAACGTAGCAAGCTTGACATGGGACGGGTCCTTGAAGCAGGAAACGGTGACTTTGCTCTCAGGCCAAGTCCTGTGGGGTGAGGACAGACCCGCGGTCACAGGGGAGAGCCCGCCTGGGACTGGGTGGGGGCTCGCTGATACCAGCTGCACAGGACAGAGCTCCCCTGGCGCCTCCCCCGTGCTGGGGCCGCTGGGTTTAAGCGTCCATGCTCGGCCCTTCTGTGTCCAGTCCACTCAGGCTTGCTCGGCTGATATCCTCAGAAGAATGAGCGAGAAGCTCCTCGCCTGGCAGAAGCGGTGGGGGGAGCCGACTGTCAACCCCAGAACCACAGGGGGCCCTCGGCCTGGCCCTGGGCGCTGCCAGGGTCCCTTCTGAACGCGGGTCTCCTCCGGACTAGGGAGGGGCCGGCGCGAGCAGATGTGTATAAGAGACAGGTCCTGNCCTGGCAGAAGCGGTGGGGGGAGCCGACTGTCAACCCCAGAACCACAGGGGGCCCTCGGCCTGGCCCTGGGCGCTGCCAGGGTCCCTTCTGAACGCGGGTCTCCTCCGGACTAGGGAGGGGCCGGCGCGAGCTCACGTTGCCTTTTCCAGCGCGCGCCAGGTGGACATCCAGCGGCTGCAGACGCGCAGACAGCGCGCGCTTCCCTCGGCGGAGCCCAGCTCCCCGCCCCACCCCACACTCCCGCCTGCTCCTCCGCCTGGCCCCTTGCCCGCGCTTGCCCACTCCTCCTCCGTCTGCGCCCCCGGCGGGAATTCGGAGGCGCAGGCGTCTTTCTTCCCTGAAGGAATCGGCCCCTCGGTCTGCCGCCTCCCTGGGTCGATAAGAGAGGGGACGCTTGGCGGCCTCTGAGCTGAGCTGTCTCTGCAGCAGTCTTGCTCCTGTCAGGAGGCTCAGCCCGCCCAGACCTCCTCCCGTTTGGAGAGGCGATGGGTGGGTGGGCCCGTCTGGCCGGAATCGTCTTGCTGTCTGGGCCCTCACCCCAGCGGCGGCGGCGTCCAGGCTGATTTCATTAGCAGCAACCGCTTGCATTTATGGAGAGCTCACTGTCTGCCAGGTAGTAAGCAAATCATCTTATAAGCACCGCCTCACGGCATCTTCATAACAACCAGGAGACGTGGTACCTCCCTAATCTCCATTTTACAGACATAGTCAAATAAATACGATCAAATACTAAGTGTTCTGTTCTGAGCTGTTTATATGTATTCGTATGTATGTGTTTGTATATGTATATATTTATTCACTCAGTGCTCATAATAATCTGATGAGATAAGTACTTTTATACTTTCCATTTTGTGGATGAAGAAGCTGGAGATAAATAACCCGCTCAAGGTAACTGAGCAAGTACACACTGGAGGTCTGCTCTGGAGGTCACTCCTTTTATCACTAGGGGGTACTGCCTTGTGGTAACAGCAGCTGAGATTCCCAGTAACTTGTCCAAGACTCCACCTACGAGGGGCTCAGTATTGGAACTGAGCCCGATTAGCCTGACTCCTGAACCAGTGCACTTATCATGGTAAAGAACCTGCCTGCCAATGCAGGAGACATAAGAGGTGTGAGTTCGATCCCTGGGGTGGGAAGATCCCCTGGAGGAGGACATGGCAACCCACTCCAGAATTCTGGCCTGGAGAGTCCCATGGACAAAGGAGTCTGGCAGGCTACAGTCCACAGGGTCACAAGGCTTCCCTGGTAGCTTAGCTGGTAAAGAATCCACCAGTACAGAAGACACTGATTTGACTCCTGGGTGGGGAAGATCCCCTGGAGAAAGGATAGGCTACCAACTCCAGTATTCTTGGGCTTCCCTGGTGGCTCAGTCAGTAAAGAATCTCCCTGCAGTACGGGAGACCTGGGTTCAATCTCTGGGTTGGGAAGATCCCCTGGAGGAGGGCATGGCAACCCACTCCAGTGTTCTTGCCTGGAGAATGCCCACGGACAGTGGAGCCTGGTGGGCTACAGTCCATCGGATCACAGAGTCAGAAACCACTGAGCGGCTAAGCACACCACACAAAGTGACTTAGCATGCATGCATGTCTCATTTGGAAAAGAAATGCGGACTCACAGCCTAGAAGTCAAGCCAAGTAGGAAGAAACTACCTATCTCAGGGGTGCAGGCCCTGTGCTGAGAGCAGACGCAAGCAACCGTGGAAGCCGACTCAAGTTCACAAACCCAGGGCTGAAAGGAAATCCAGCTCCAGGCCAAAGAAATGGGAGTGAGTATCTAAAATTCCTCCCACAGCCCCAAACTCACCAATTTGGGATACTGTGCAAAGTAAGACTGAATTCTCTTCCAAGCCCTGAGAGGACTGGAGAGTGTACCTCTGCCGCTTCCCTCAGCCCTGTCTTCCTATCAACACTGTTATCTGCACTCCCAGAAGACAGCACAGCTTTGAAGGCATGTCTGGTTCCATTCATGGGGACTGAGATAAAGACCGTCAGTCTCCCTGCCCGGAACGGCTGGATGTCACTGTCAGAAACTCTGGACTATAACTCTGATTACTAAAATAAATGATTAGGGAGCTTTCTCTCTCCTACTCTGAGCGCTCCATTAAGCAAATGAAATAGAAGCATTCAGACACACTCCCTTTTCCCTTTCCGTCTTGTGATTAACTGCGTAATAAAAACAATATTACATGAATATAAATTTCAGAGAAGCCCATCCATGTGACAAACTGCACTAAAGACAATAATAAACAGAGGTCATAGAGTTTTAGGTGACCTTGGTGTCCTGTCTTGACCCTCCCCCAACCCCGTTCTGGCCCTTCTGGGGCTCCTCAGCCACCCTTCTCCACATCCTATGCCACAGTTTCAGCCCACACTGGAGGCGGCAGGAAGAGCCAAGTTATATTCAGACACTGTGAACTCCGGTAGTTGGTGATGGACAGGGAGGCCTGGTGTGCTTCGATTCATGGGGCCGCCAAGAGTCAGACACGACTGAGCGACTGAACTGAACTGAACTGAAGCCAGGCGATGGGGCCACGCTGCAAGAAGTTACAGTGAGGCTCTGCCTGAGACAGCCTTTGTCCAGAAATCACTTTGTGCTCTGGTGGACACAGAGTCATGGCCAGTTGGCCAGGGCGCACGGGTATCCGATGCTCCTAGTCTCCTAAATCCCCCTGCCAGGCTCCTCTATCCATGGAATTCTCCAGGCAAGACTACTGGGATGAGTAGCCATTCCCTTCTCCAAGGGATCTTCTTGACCCAGAGATCAAACCCAGGTCTCCCACATTGCAGGCAGATTCCTCACCATCTGACCCACCAGGTAAGCCCTCTAACTGCTCTAGGCCTCTGAGAGCTGCCAAGCCTTCAGTCCTCGCTGGCAGGGTCAACCTCTTGCCAGTTCTAGCCCTTGGGTTGAGCAAATTCCGTGACTCTAGCCTTTCCTTCCTGGGTCCTTGTTTCCTTCCTGCCCTCACCTGTGGTCAGTCCCTTATGTCAACATGGATCTTTATGTCCTCAGTCTACCTTGCAGGTAGAGAAGAAAATGGCAACCTGCTTCAATGTTCTTGCCTGGAGAATCCCAGGGACAGAGGAGCCTTNTTCCCACACAGAAGACTTCTGGGTACCAGCCACAGAGCCCTTTCCTGCCCTGGGCCTCTCTTGAAGCTGGCAGCTCTCCATGTCATCTAACTGATGGGGTCCCCAGGTTTGGAATGTGCTGCTTCCGGAACCCAGAGAGACTCAGCAGGTGTCTTAAGTCCATGACTGTGATAGGAGGTTGGAGATTCAGTCATTTGTCCTTGACTTGGACAGAGCTATCTAAGTACCGCACCCCTAAAACTTTTATGGATTTGGCCGACCCTTGGGTCTTTCCGGGTTTATCTCCCAATCTCAGCAGCATGTGTGTTGTGCCGAGGCTTCCAAGGCTTCCTCAGGAAAGGCATGACCTTAGCCAGAGCAGCTCTGTGCAGCTGAAGCAGACCAGAAGGAGCAGACAGAGGAGGGCTCACTGCCACCCACACTCCCCAGCAAGGGGCCACTAGTTCCACTTTGAAGGGTATTCAGGTGCCCATCACGGCTATGCCTCTCACCCCTGTATATCTTATTTATCCTCAGGACAATAATCCCTCACAGTGGGATGTCCCCCATTTAGTAGGTAAGGCAACAGAGGTTTTAGAAATCAAGTCAATAAGCAGTAGAATCAGGCCAGTATGAAGGCAGAGCTCGCCACAGAAACCATCCAGGACAGTCCGGTTCCTCCCTCTGTTGCCTAAGTGGCAGTTCATCACTACTGCTGCTAAGTCACTTCAGTCGTGTCCGACCCTGTGTAACCCCATAGACGGAAGCCCACCAGGCTCCTGCGTCCCTGGGATTCTCCAGGCAAGAACACTGGAGTGGGTTGCCATTTCCTTCTCCGATGCATGAAAGTGAAAAGTGAAAGTGAAGTCGCTCAGTCCTGTCCAACTCTTAGCGACCCCGTGGACTGCAGCCTAACAGGCTCCTCCATCCATGGGATTTTCCAGGCAAGAGTACTGGAGTGGGGTGCCATTGCCTTCTCCTACTACCATTTGCTAAATAACGTAGCAAGCTTGACATGGGACGGGTCCTTGAAGCAGGAAACGGTGACTTTGCTCTCAGGCCAAGTCCTGTGGGGTGAGGACAGACCCGCGGTCACAGGGGAGAGCCCGCCTGGGACTGGGTGGGGGCTCGCTGATACCAGCTGCACAGGACAGAGCTCCCCTGGCGCCTCCCCCGTGCTGGGGCCGCTGGGTTTAAGCGTCCATGCTCGGCCCTTCTGTGTCCAGTCCACTCAGGCTTGCTCGGCTGATATCCTCAGAAGAATGAGCGAGAAGCTCCTCGCCTGGCAGAAGCGGTGGGGGGAGCCGACTGTCAACCCCAGAACCACAGGGGGCCCTCGGCCTGGCCCTGGGCGCTGCCAGGGTCCCTTCTGAACGCGGGTCTCCTCCGGACTAGGGAGGGGCCGGCGCGAGCTCACGTTGCCTTTTCCAGCGCGCGCCAGGTGGACATCCAGCGGCTGCAGACGCGCAGACAGCGCGCGCTTCCCTCGGCGGAGCCCAGCTCCCCGCCCCACCCCACACTCCCGCCTGCTCCTCCGCCTGGCCCCTTGCCCGCGCTTGCCCACTCCTCCTCCGTCTGCGCCCCCGGCGGGAATTCGGAGGCGCAGGCGTCTTTCTTCCCTGAAGGAATCGGCCCCTCGGTCTGCCGCCTCCCTGGGTCGATAAGAGAGGGGACGCTTGGCGGCCTCTGAGCTGAGCTGTCTCTGCAGCAGTCTTGCTCCTGTCAGGAGGCTCAGCCCGCCCAGACCTCCTCCCGTTTGGAGAGGCGATGGGTGGGTGGGCCCGTCTGGCCGGAATCGTCTTGCTGTCTGGGCCCTCACCCCAGCGGCGGCGGCGTCCAGGCTGATTTCATTAGCAGCAACCGCTTGCATTTATGGAGAGCTCACTGTCTGCCAGGTAGTAAGCAAATCATCTTATAAGCACCGCCTCACGGCATCTTCATAACAACCAGGAGACGTGGTACCTCCCTAATCTCCATTTTACAGACATAGTCAAATAAATACGATCAAATACTAAGTGTTCTGTTCTGAGCTGTTTATATGTATTCGTATGTATGTGTTTGTATATGTATATATTTATTCACTCAGTGCTCATAATAATCTGATGAGATAAGTACTTTTATACTTTCCATTTTGTGGATGAAGAAGCTGGAGATAAATAACCCGCTCAAGGTAACTGAGCAAGTACACACTGGAGGTCTGCTCTGGAGGTCACTCCTTTTATCACTAGGGGGTACTGCCTTGTGGTAACAGCAGCTGAGATTCCCAGTAACTTGTCCAAGACTCCACCTACGAGGGGCTCAGTATTGGAACTGAGCCCGATTAGCCTGACTCCTGAACCAGTGCACTTATCATGGTAAAGAACCTGCCTGCCAATGCAGGAGACATAAGAGGTGTGAGTTCGATCCCTGGGGTGGGAAGATCCCCTGGAGGAGGACATGGCAACCCACTCCAGAATTCTGGCCTGGAGAGTCCCATGGACAAAGGAGTCTGGCAGGCTACAGTCCACAGGGTCACAAGGCTTCCCTGGTAGCTTAGCTGGTAAAGAATCCACCAGTACAGAAGACACTGATTTGACTCCTGGGTGGGGAAGATCCCCTGGAGAAAGGATAGGCTACCAACTCCAGTATTCTTGGGCTTCCCTGGTGGCTCAGTCAGTAAAGAATCTCCCTGCAGTACGGGAGACCTGGGTTCAATCTCTGGGTTGGGAAGATCCCCTGGAGGAGGGCATGGCAACCCACTCCAGTGTTCTTGCCTGGAGAATGCCCACGGACAGTGGAGCCTGGTGGGCTACAGTCCATCGGATCACAGAGTCAGAAACCACTGAGCGGCTAAGCACACCACACAAAGTGACTTAGCATGCATGCATGTCTCATTTGGAAAAGAAATGCGGACTCACAGCCTAGAAGTCAAGCCAAGTAGGAAGAAACTACCTATCTCAGGGGTGCAGGCCCTGTGCTGAGAGCAGACGCAAGCAACCGTGGAAGCCGACTCAAGTTCACAAACCCAGGGCTGAAAGGAAATCCAGCTCCAGGCCAAAGAAATGGGAGTGAGTATCTAAAATTCCTCCCACAGCCCCAAACTCACCAATTTGGGATACTGTGCAAAGTAAGACTGAATTCTCTTCCAAGCCCTGAGAGGACTGGAGAGTGTACCTCTGCCGCTTCCCTCAGCCCTGTCTTCCTATCAACACTGTTATCTGCACTCCCAGAAGACAGCACAGCTTTGAAGGCATGTCTGGTTCCATTCATGGGGACTGAGATAAAGACCGTCAGTCTCCCTGCCCGGAACGGCTGGATGTCACTGTCAGAAACTCTGGACTATAACTCTGATTACTAAAATAAATGATTAGGGAGCTTTCTCTCTCCTACTCTGAGCGCTCCATTAAGCAAATGAAATAGAAGCATTCAGACACACTCCCTTTTCCCTTTCCGTCTTGTGATTAACTGCGTAATAAAAACAATATTACATGAATATAAATTTCAGAGAAGCCCATCCATGTGACAAACTGCACTAAAGACAATAATAAACAGAGGTCATAGAGTTTTAGGTGACCTTGGTGTCCTGTCTTGACCCTCCCCCAACCCCGTTCTGGCCCTTCTGGGGCTCCTCAGCCACCCTTCTCCACATCCTATGCCACAGTTTCAGCCCACACTGGAGGCGGCAGGAAGAGCCAAGTTATATTCAGACACTGTGAACTCCGGTAGTTGGTGATGGACAGGGAGGCCTGGTGTGCTTCGATTCATGGGGCCGCCAAGAGTCAGACACGACTGAGCGACTGAACTGAACTGAACTGAAGCCAGGCGATGGGGCCACGCTGCAAGAAGTTACAGTGAGGCTCTGCCTGAGACAGCCTTTGTCCAGAAATCACTTTGTGCTCTGGTGGACACAGAGTCATGGCCAGTTGGCCAGGGCGCACGGGTATCCGATGCTCCTAGTCTCCTAAATCCCCCTGCCAGGCTCCTCTATCCATGGAATTCTCCAGGCAAGACTACTGGGATGAGTAGCCATTCCCTTCTCCAAGGGATCTTCTTGACCCAGAGATCAAACCCAGGTCTCCCACATTGCAGGCAGATTCCTCACCATCTGACCCACCAGGTAAGCCCTCTAACTGCTCTAGGCCTCTGAGAGCTGCCAAGCCTTCAGTCCTCGCTGGCAGGGTCAACCTCTTGCCAGTTCTAGCCCTTGGGTTGAGCAAATTCCGTGACTCTAGCCTTTCCTTCCTGGGTCCTTGTTTCCTTCCTGCCCTCACCTGTGGTCAGTCCCTTATGTCAACATGGATCTTTATGTCCTCAGTCTACCTTGCAGGTAGAGAAGAAAATGGCAACCTGCTTCAATGTTCTTGCCTGGAGAATCCCAGGGACAGAGGAGCCTTGTGGGCTGCCGTCTATAGGGTTGCACAGAGTCGGACACAACTGAAGCAACTTATCTGCAGCAGCAGCAGCTATCTTGTAGGAAGTAAGAGTGGCAAGAAGCAGTATGATCTCCCAGCTCCCCAGATCCTTGGATCAAATGCTCCCCACAATTGCTTCCCCTTTCTCTGCCCATAAACCTCACACCCATCCCAGAGAATTTGCCTCTTCTTCTTAGTTATTGGAGAAAAACATGCATACAGAAATACTTAGAACTACCCACACAGACTTACATACATAATCATATGGGCTTAAACGTATACACACATATACAGTTGACCCTTGAAAAACATGGATTTGAACTGCACAGGTCCACTTATACGCAGATTTTTTTTTTTTTTAATACAGGGCAGTGGCAACCCACTCCAGCACTGTTGTCTGGAAAATCCCATGGACGGAGGAGCCTGGTAGGCTGCAGTCCATGGGGTCTCTGGGAGTCAGACAGGACTGAGCAACTTCACTTTCACTTTTCACTTTCATGCATTGGAGAAGGAAATGGCAATCCACTCCAGTATTCTTGCCTGGAGAATCCCAGGGACAGGGGAGCCTGGTGGGCTGCCGTCTATAGGGTCGCACAGAGTCAGACACAACTGAAGTGACTTAGCAGCAGCAGCAGCAGTGACATGATAGCTGCAGCAAATCTGTGTTTGTGGAACCATGAATATGGAGGAATTGTGTGTACAGAGGCCCAACCATATGTTGTACTCAAATTTGCAGCTCTGCAAAAAGTCAGCACCCCTAACCCCCTCAGTGTTTAAGTCTGCATGCATATAGACTTACCTACACGGGTACATATATGAAAACACATATATAAACACAGCCACGTATGTACATAAACTCACAGATTGACACCAAATGTACATACACATACACCTTTCACATATGTATTGCTGTTGTTCAGTCGCTAAGTTGTATCTGACTCTTGCAACCCCATGGACTGCGGCACACCAGGCTTCCCTGTCCTCCTATCCCCTGGAGCTTGCTCAAACTCATGTCCATTGAGATGAGGATGCTATCCAACCATCTCATCCTCTGTTACCCCCTTTTCCTCTTGCCCTCAGTCTTTCCCAGTATCAGGATCTTTTCCAATGAGTCAGCACTTCACATCATGTTAGTAATTTAAAAAAAAATTAGAAGATATGCTGCCTATCTTATTTGTATTTGTAACTTCAGTGTTTAGCACTGTGTTTGGAATAAGTCTTCCATGAATCTGCTTTCAATGAATGAATGAAGAGACACAGATCTAGCCCCTATGAGGCCACATGAATAACTAGAGAAAGTTACCCATTTTTCAAAAAACCAAGAGAGGGTCCCTGGGCTGGAGGAGTCAGGCTTCTATCCCATGAGGCGTGGTTCTCCAGGTGATGTAGTAGGGAAGCGTCTTACCTGACTTTTCCCCTGTCCCTGCTGAGTTTCGGGTCTGGGTAGAGCCCAGGTTGGTACACCGCACTCATCCCTGATACAGTCTTTCTCTACCAGGACCTGTTCCCAGACCCTCACACTACAGGAAGTCTTATTTTGATATTTGCCCAGAGTGTTTCCTGTTTTTCTGTATTTCTCAAACTGCAACAGATTTCTCAGGAGCTGTGTCGTGCCTGCCAGGCTGCCCTCCACCCCCCACAATATGCCGACTCTGTGGAGCTGGGGCGGGGGGGCTTCCTCCCCCCAGGATGTGCTGCCTGCCAGCCTTGCTAGTCACCAGGCTGTGAGTCACTAGGAAAGGGAGCCTCCGCTGAGCATAGCTCTGTCCTGCTCCCTCCCCTCGAACCTCCACACCAGCCCTCTGGGCCTCCTGGCTTCTGGGCCACCAGCCTCAGGCCCGGGAGCTTCTATCCATTCTCTCATTTAACCCTTATGGCTCTGTGTGATGAGAATGTGTGGTCCCATTTTGTAGACAACCAAACAGAGGCTTCAGGAAGCCGAAGTTTGCCTAGAAGTAGCGGTGGCATCTGCCTGGCCCTGTGCACCCTGCCAGGCTGAGCCAGGGTTTCTCCGCTAGGTTGGTGTGTTTGCGTCTGCCTAAATCCGGGCCAGGAAACAGGTACTCACTCAGCTCAGCCAGCCTGAGCCTCAATGTCCCCCTAGTGAGGCTGAGCGCTTCCTTCCTGGCCACCCTGGTTGTAAGCACTGGTTGTAAGCAGGCTGCCTTGCTCAGTTGTGCAAGTCTGCGGGCTGCCCACTGGGGCCTGGTCAGGGGGCCGCTGAACTCTGGCCCAGGCTCCTCTGGCCCAGCTCTGCATGGGCCCCAACCGGGTGTCTCTCATGTGCACAAAGGCTCGGGATAGGCTGGGGCAGTCCCAGTGTTCTGAGACAAGCAAAGNAGTTGTGCAAGTCTGCGGGCTGCCCACTGGGGCCTGGTCAGGGGGCCGCTGAACTCTGGCCCAGGCTCCTCTGGCCCAGCTCTGCATGGGCCCCAACCGGGTGTCTCTCATGTGCACAAAGGCTCGGGATAGGCTGGGGCAGTCCCAGTGTTCTGAGACAAGCAAAGGTGAGATGCCATGGGGAAGCTGGTAGGGAAAGAAGTCTGACTGTGACCTAAGCTGCCTGCAGGGGAGGCCAGGAAGCCAGCAGAGGCGGGTGGAGCCAGTGTGGCTCCTGCTCCCACCCAGCGGCTCTATCCAGATGGAACAGAGTGTGTGGAAGGAAGGAGTCATCAGAGGCCGGCTCAGTTCTCTGAGTTTTCACATGGAGAAAGAGGCCTGGGGGTGGGGGACAAGGAAGGGAGATGCTGGCTGGCACATTATTTGCTGGACTGTATGTCTCAGGAAACTCAAACAGGGGCTCTGAATCAACCTTAGAAGGATGGGATGGGGTGGGAGATGGGAGGGAGTTTCAAAAGCAAGGGGATATATGTATACCTATGGCTGATTCATGTTGAGGTTTGACAGAAAACAAAATTCTGTAAAGCAATTATCCTTCAATAACAAAATAAAATTTTTAAAAAGTTTTTTTTTTTTAATTTTTAAAAAAGACAACATTATCATTGGGAATCTCAGCTACCAGGGTAAGGGTCCAAGGAATGCTATCCAACTGTCCTTGTCCTTCTGGGCAGCCCCAGGGATTAGGGTAAAGTGACAGGAGACAGTAGTGGAGAAGAAGCCCTGAAAGGCTTTTCAAAAGTGAGATCATTTTTCTGGGGAAGCGGTGATGCACCTGCATCTTTCCCCATGTTTATATCTTTATTTCCATCGCACTGGCTTTTCAAGTCCTCTGTCCCCCTTCCACCTTGTCTGGATACTTTGACTTGTCCTTCAACTTCTTTGGCTTCTAAGTTAAGGCAGGCGTCCCACTCCCATGATATAGACATGAAACCTGTACTTTTTCATTGCATGGCTGGGACAAAAATGCCTTGACAGCTGGCAGCCCTCACCTCCAAGGTGGAAAGTCCTTTGCTTAGAAACGTGCCTTATGATTAGCTTCAGGGAGAAGAAGAGGACCTCCGGGGATTTTTAGGAACTTATACAACACAGAAAGAAAAGCAAAACTGTTCCATATGAGATGAGAGAAATGTGTGTTTTCTAAGAGGAGAAAAGAATACAAGGAGGAATCATACAGATGCTGAGGCTGGGAGCAACTCTGAGTCAGGTATGGGCTTGGGTGGGTAAGTAGAGTCCCCAGGGCTGAGATGTCTGGAGTGTGGCCAATTCATGTTGATGAATGGCAAAAGCCATCACAAAATTGTCAAGTACTTATCCTCCAATCAAAACAAATTAATTAATTTTTTTAAAAAGAAAGAGGTGGCCCTAGTGGTAAAGAACCTGTCTGTCAGTGCAGGAGACACAAGAGATGTCAGCTTGATCCCTGGGTTGGGAAGATCCCCTAGAAGAGGGCATGGCAACCCATTCCAGTATTCTTGCCTGAAAAATTCTAAGGACCATAGGGTCCCAAAGAGTTGAACACGACTAGAGCAACTGTGCATGCACACACACATGCTTGGTGTACAGCTTGCAGCTGTACAGTTTGGATTGCTTTTATAAAAACCCCTACTCTCATACCTCCTTCCTGCAAAATCCACAGGTAGGTCTAACAACCCACACATTTCTTTATATAAGCACAGTTTTCTTCTTTATTCAGCTTTACTGAGGTATAATTGACAAAAAAAAACTATAAGATCTTTAAAGTGTACATCATAATGATTTGATATATGTATACATTACAAAAAGGATTCTCTCTCCACTGAGTTAATTAACACATTTATTATCTCACATAATTACTTTTTTTTAGTGTGGGTGAGAACATTTAAGTCTGCTCTCTTAGCAAATTTCAGTTACCCAGTACGGTATTATCAATTATAGTCACCATGTTATATATTAGATCTTCAGACTGTGTTCATCTTTACAACTGGATGTTCATGCCCTTTTGCCCACCTCTCTTCATTTCTTCTGCCCTCCAATCCCTGAAGCCACTTCTCTGCTCTCTCTGTTTCTCTGCTCTGTAATCTTCTTTATCCATTCATCCACTGATGGGCACTTAAGTTGTCTCCATTTGTTGACCTTGGTGAATAATGCTGCTTTGAGCATGGAGGTACAGATGTCACTTTGAGATCTTGTTTTCATTTCCCTCTGATAAATACCCAGAAGTGAGACAGCAGGATCCTATGTTAGTTCTATTTTTAATTTTTTGAAGAAATTCATACTGTTTTCCATAGTGGCAGCAGTTTACATTCCAGCAGTATTCAAAAATTCTCTTTTCTCTATATGCTCATCAGCACATGCTATTTCATGCTTTTTCTGATAACAACCATTCTCACAAGTGTGAAGTGATATCTCATTGTGGTTTTGATTTGCATCTCCCTCATTAATAACATTGAGTATGTTTTCATATAACTGTTGGTCACTTGTATGCCATCTTTGCAAAAATGTGTACTCAGATCCTTTGTCTATTTTTATTTATTTTTTTTTTTTTGCTATTGAGTTGTATAAGTTACTTCAATATTTTGGATATTAACCCCTTATCATGCATATAGTTTGAAAATATTTTCTTTCGTTAAATAGGCTACCTTTTCATTTTGTTGATTGTTCCTTTTGCTGAGTAGAAATGTCTTAGTTTGATGTAGCAATACTTATTTACTTTTGCTTTTGTTGCCTATGATTTTGGTGTCACATCTAAAAAAAAATCACTGTCGAGGCAAAAGTTGAGTTTACACCCTAACTTTTCTGTTAAGAGTTTTGTAGTTTCAGGTCTTACATTCAAGTCTTTAATCCATTTTGAGTTGATTTTTTGTGTATGATGTAAGATAGACATTTGGTTTTATTCTTTTGCATATGGCAATCCAGTTTCCCAATACCATTGATAGAAAAGATTATCTTTTCCCCATTATATATTTTGGCTCCTTTGTCAAGAGTTAATTGACCATTTATGCATTAAATTATTTATGGAATCTCTATTTTGCTCCATTGTTTTTAAGGCCATACCATACTGTTTTGATTACTATAGCTTTGTAATATAACTGGAAATAAGGACATGTGATATTTCCTGTTCTGTTGTTCTTTATTGAGTTTGCTCTGGCTGACTAACCAGATCTTTATGGTTTCATACACACTTTATATTATTTTTCTATTTCTGTGAAAAGCACCACTGACATTTTTATAGGGATTGCATTAAATCAATGGGTTGCTTTGGGTGGTATAGGCATTTTAACAATATTTATTTCTCCAACCCATGAGCGTGGAATGTTTCTTCCATCTAACTGTGTCTTTTTCCATTTCTTTCATAAACGTCTTACAGTTTTTAGTACACAGGTTTTCACCTCGTTGGTTAAACTTATTTTACCAAGGTGTTTTATTCCATTTGGTACAATTATAAAAGGACTGTTTTCTTAATTTTTCTTTTGATAGTTCATTATTATTGTATACAAATGCAACAGAGTTTTGTATATCAATTTTGTATCCTTCCTTTGATTATCAATTTTGAGCTTTCCTGGTAACTCAGTTGGTAAAGAATCCACCAGCACCGTGGGAGACCTGGGTTCAATCCCTGGGTTGGGAAGATCCCCTGGAGAAGGGAATGGCTACCCACTTCAGTATTCTGGCCTAGAGAAGTCCATGGACTATAACACAACTTTCACTTTCA
>SJYV01002245.1:698714-726619 GCA_006410875.1 Neotragus pygmaeus | reverse complement strand
CAAAATCACTGCAGATGGTGATTGCAGCCATGAAATTAAAAGAAGCTTACTCCTTGGAAGGAAAGTTATGACCAACCTAGATAGCATATTGAAAAGCATTAACATTACTTTGCCGACTAAGGTCTAGTCAAGGCTATGGTTTTTCCTGTGGTCATGTATGGATGTGAAAGTTGGATTGTGAAGAAGGCTGAGCGCCAAAGAATTGATTCTTTTGAACTGTGGTGTTGGAGAAGACTCTTGAGAGTCTCTTGGACTGCAAGGAGATCCAACCAGTCCATTCTGAAGGAGATCAGCCCTGGGATTTCTTTGGAAGGAATGATGCTAAAGCTGAAACTCCAGTACTTTGGCCCCTTATGCAAAGAGTTGACTCATTGGAAAAGTCTCTGATGGTGAGAGGGATTAGGGGCAGAGGAGAGGGGAACGACACAGGATGGGATGGCTGGATGGTATCACCGACTTTATGGACATGAGTTTGAGTGAACTCCAGGAGTGGGTGATGGACAGGGAGGCCTGTTTTGCTGCAATTCATAGGGTGGCAAAGAGTCGGACACGACTGAGTGACTGAACTGAACTGAACTGAAGCATCGTTTCATGCAAAGATCAGCACAATAAAGGACAGAAATCGTATGGACCTAACAGAAAAGGAAGACATTAAGAAGAGCGCTTCTGTGTATTCAAAACACATCTTCATGACCCAGAAAGCCACGATGGTGTGATCACTCACCTAGAGACAGGCAACCTGAAATGTGAAGTCAAGTGGGCCTTAGGAAGCATCACTATGAACAAAGCTAAGTGAGGTGATGGAATTCCAGTGGAACTATTTCAAATCCTGAAACATGATGCGGCATTCAATATGCCAGCAAATTTGGAAAACTGAGCAGTGGCCACAGGACTGGAAAAGGTCAGTTTTCATTCCATCCCAAAGAAAGGCAATGCCAAAGAATGTTCAAACTACTGCACAATTGCACTCATCTCACACATTGGTAAAGTAATGCTCCAAATTCTCCAAGCCAGGCTTCAACACTACATGAACTGTGGACTTCCAGATGTTCAAGCTGGATTTCGAAAAGGCAGAGGAACCAGAGATCAAATTGCCAACATCCATTGCTGCTGCTAAGTCGCTTCAGTCATATCCGACTCTGTGCAACCCCGTAGACGGCTGCCGACCAGGCTCCCCCATCCCTGGGATTCTCCAGGCAAGAACACTGGAGAGGGTTGCCATTTCCTTCTCAAATGCATGAAATTGAAAAGTGAAAGTGAAGTCACTCAGGCGTGTCCGACTCCTAGTGATCTTATGGACTGCAGCCCACCAGACCCTTCGGTCCATGGGATTTTCCAGGCAAGGGTAGTGGAGTGGGGTGCCATTGCCAACATGCATTGGATCATCGCAAAAGCAAGAGAGTTCCAGGAAAACATCTGCTTTGTTGACTACTCCAAAGCCTTTGGGAACATAACAAACTGTGGAAAATTCTGAAAGAGATGGAAATACCAGATCACCTGACCTGCCTCCTGAGATATCTGTATGCAGATCAGGAAGCAAAGTTAGAGGTAGACACGGAACAGCAGACTGTTTCCAAATAGAAAAAGGAGTACGTCAAGTATATTGTCACCCTGCTTATTACTTATATGCAGAGTACATCATGCAAAATTGGGGCTGGATGAAGCTCAAGCTGGAATCAAGATTGCCAGGAGAGATACAAGTAACCTCAGATAAGCAGTTGACATCACCTTTATGGCAGAAAACAAAGAACTAAAGAGCCTCCTGAAGAAAGTGAAAGAGGAGAGTGAAAAAGTTGACTTAAAATTCAACATTCAGAAAACTAAGATCATGGCAACCAGTTCCTTCATTTCATGGCAAATAGATGGGGCAACAATGGAGACAGTGATAGACTTTATTTTTGGAGGATCTAAAATCACTGCAGATGGTGACTGCAATCATGAGATGCTTGCTCCTTGGAAGAAAAACTATGACCAACCTAGACAGCATATTAAAAAGCAGAGACATGACTTTGCCAACAGAAGTCCATCTAGTCAAAGCTATAGTTTTTCTAGTAGCCATATATGCATGTATGACTTGGAGCATAAAGAAAGCTGAGGGCTGATGCTTTTGAACTGTGGTGTTGGAGAAGACTCTTGAGAGTCCCTTGGACTGCAAGGATATCCAACCNCAACAGAAGTCCATCTAGTCAAAGCTATAGTTTTTCTAGTAGCCATATATGCATGTATGACTTGGAGCATAAAGAAAGCTGAGGGCTGATGCTTTTGAACTGTGGTGTTGGAGAAGACTCTTGAGAGTCCCTTGGACTGCAAGGATATCCAACCTCTCCATCCTAAGAAAATCAGTCCTGAATATTCATTGGAAGGACTGATGCTGAAGCTGAAACTCCAATACTTTGGTAACTGATGAGAACTTACTCATTGGAAAACATCCTGATGGTGGGAAAGATTGAAAGTGGGAAGAAAATGGGATGACAGAGGATGTGATGGCTGGATGGCATCACCAACTCAATGGACATGAGTTTGAGTAACCTCTGGGAATCGGTGATGGACAGGGGAGCCTGGTGTGCTATAGTACCTCAGGTCACAATGAGTTGGACATGGATGAGCAGTTGAACTGAACTGACTAATACTTGGCATATGACATATTAGCTTCAGTTATGATAACTCAGTATTTGTATATATTGCAAGATAATCACTATGTCTAGTTAACACTCATTGCCACACATTGTTACACTGCCAGGGTCCAGCCCCGGTGGATCCAGGGTGATTCAAAGGTGGGGACGGAGTCGGAGTCCTTANAGTTATGATAACTCAGTATTTGTATATATTGCAAGATAATCACTATGTCTAGTTAACACTCATTGCCACACATTGTTACACTGCCAGGGTCCAGCCCCGGTGGATCCAGGGTGATTCAAAGGTGGGGACGGAGTCGGAGTCCTTAGAAAAATACATATTTAATTACAGATATATAGAGAGATTAGAAACGGATAGTATAGTAGGAAAATTAGTGGAGAAAAAGAGGCTGAATAACTTGGTTTATGTGGAATAGCATCAATGCTCCAGATGAGAATTCAGCCAGAAAAACGGGGAGCAAGAAACAATGACATGGGGGAGTCAGTCTTTCCAGGAACTGATCCCTTTTCTTTTTCAGGTTTTCTTATATACCTTTTGTTATATATAGGGATGAATACAGAGTCAGGTGCTTCACATAAAAAAAAGTTCTTAGGGGTTTTACATCATCTAGTCATGAGGCCTGCTGACATTTACAACCCTTTCTTTCTGATAACCAAAAAACTTATTTTTTTCCAAGGGTGCTTTTTCTTAAACCAGGCACCGCCCTCCAAATAAAGTTGCATTCCTATAGGGTGAAGGTGTAGTGAGTTACAATCAAGAAAGGAATATATTTAACCCAATGTTAACATGATTAATCTTAAAGGTTAATACTTATTTCTCCTATATGCTAGTTATATNGTCTTCTTTTGTGATTTGACGATTTCCTATAATGGTACACTTGGACTCATTTTTCTTTCTCTTTTGCATATCTACTATAGGCTTTTGCTTTGTGGCTACGCTGCTGCTGCTGCTAAGTCACTTCAGTCGTGTCTGACTCTGTGCAACCCCATAGACGGCAGCCCATCAAGCTCCCCTGAGGCTTGTCTAAAACATCTTGTATTTATAACAGTCTACTTTAATCTGATAGTAATTTAACTTTGATAGCACACCAAACTGTTTCCTTTTATTCACTCCCCTTTACATATCTTATGCCTTTCATGTCAGAATTTACATCTATGTATATTATATATTCATTAACAAATTACTGTAGTATTAGTAGAGTTTTCTTGGAAATTGAAGGTGAGGATGAGTTTTATGTCCAGGTGATACAGTGTAAAACAACAAGGGCACACAAGAGAATTAGGTGGTCCATGAACCGAGGAAGCAGGCACTTGGCTCCAAAGCTGATCAAGAGAACCGAAGATGCCCACCCCTCCCCCACTAGGAATCCGGGAAAAGCAGAAAGTGGTTTAGGAACATGAGCTGATTTTATCTAGACTGTGGGCATTCCTAGTTAAATTGGGTATACAATAATGGTAATTGTAATTATCAGTGTTATGATGTAGTAAGTGTTTATCTCTACTTACTAGACTCACAAGTATCAGAGTTGTGTGTGTCCTGTTTTTAGCAGGTAATCAACTATTAAAACTATTCATTGGATGGATGAATGGATGGATGGATATTACAACATTAAGTACTCAAATATATACATTTATATTTTACATTTATATACATTTACATATATATACATTTACATTTATATATAGATATATACACATTTGTATATGTATGTATTTGTATATATATATATGTATTTGTATATGTGTGTATTTGTATATGTATTTGTATACATATGTATGTGTATACACACATATACATATACATTTAAATTTATATACATTTACATATATACATTTTACATTTATATGCATTTACATTTTACATTTATATACTTTTACATTTATATACATTTACATTTATATATATACATTTTTATATGTAAATATATATTTACATATATACATACCTTGCTTTCAGATGTTGTTTCCCTGACAAATTGAACACTTATGACAATCCTGAGTCAAGCAAGTATATTAATGCCATTTTTCCAAAAGCATTTGCTCTCTTCCCATTTTGTGTTATGTTTGGTAGTCCTCCCAATATTTAAAACTTCTTAATAATAAGTATTTTTTTAATGATGATCTGTGACCAGTGATCTTTGATGTTACCACTACAACCCACTGAAGTGCCAGGTAATTGTTAGCATATTTTTGGCAATAAAGTATTTTTAAATTCAAGCACATACTTTTTTTATACATAACATTATTATGTACATAACAGACTACAGTGTAGCATAAACATAACTTTCATATGCACTGGGGAACCAAAAATTGTATGATTTGCTGAGATAATTGTTTTATTGCAGTAGTTTGGAACCAAGACTGCAATATCTCTTAGGAATGCCTGCATTCACTAGGAGAGACAGTAGAGAAGATGGTGTAGAAGTGGTTAAGAGCTATTTGGGAGGATGTGAAAGTGAAAATGAAATTTGTTCAGTTGCGTCTATTTACAATCCTACAGACTATACAGTCTGTGGAATTCTCCAGGCCAGAATAGTGGAGTGGGTAGCCTTTCCCTTCTCCAGGGGATCTTCACAACCCAGGAACTGAACTGGGGTCTCCTGTATTGCAGGTGGATTCTTGACCAGCTGAGCTGTGAGGATATAGGGGATAATATTAAAGATTTCTTCTAGCACCAAGGCTTCCTGATATATGGGCAGTGGATTCTGGCAGATATTCTAGTATGGATGTGGGATGAGAGTGGAACTGAGCCCCTCCAGTTGCAAAAAGGTGTCATTTTCCTGTGTCCCTTTCAGAGAAGGGGCAGTCACATTGTCCTATGTTTCAAGTATGTAAATGGACACTTTATAATGAAATTCCTGGGCATTTGAAGTCTCCTTCTAAAATTCAGGGTCCTTTTAAGAACTAATTAATATCAGCTACATTTTTTGAGGTCCAGTTTGTGGCAAGCAAAGTGCTAAGCATTTTACGTGGACTAGCTCTCTTATTTTGCACAACAGAAGTCCTAAGCGTAGATGAAATTACTGCTACTCAACAAACAAGGAAGCTGGGACTCAATATGGCTTAGTAACTTGCCCAGGAACATCAGATGACAAGACTGGATCAGATCTGTCTGGCTTTCAACCCATGCTCCTCATCACTTAAGGATTCCCAGGTCTTTCCCCAGCATCCTTTACTTTACCTTGTGTTTGCTCAGACAGCACATGCTACCTTCTGCTCATGGGCAGGGAAAGGGTGATAAGTCACTGGCTCAGGCACAGGGTCTGGACAAACCTCTGAGCATATCTCATGCCTGACAGGTAAGTGCAAACCCTTGCAGGATCCTTGATGTTGGTAGGAAGGCTGTGCTTATTGCAGGCCCTAGAACAGTGGAGCAGATTCACCAGGAGGGTGTGCTCTGAACTAGAGGGTGAGGCTCTATTCTTCATAGTCCCTCTAACTGGCAAAAGGCCAGAAAGTTGAGGGTCAATTCCCCACCTCAGTCATTTCTGGAAACCTAGGTTTAAATTGCTGACAGATAGCTAACTATGTCTCCCAGGCTTTCTGTACCATTGTGCTTCCATGAAACCTGTTAACCTCTCTTCTCGCTTTGATCAAAGTCTCTGAGGTGCAGGAGAGGAAGGGGAGGAGAAGAGTCTGGATTCCAGGGCTGAGACTCTTTGGAAAGTAGCCAACTCTGCCTGCTGAGTGAGGGGAAGGCAGCATGCACGCCCTGCCTCAAAGTCCTGGGATGGGGGTAGGAGGTGGGGAGCAGCAGCTGAGCACTGACCTAGGATGTCTCTCCAGCTCCAGTATCCCTGGCCCTGCAGGTCCTTCTCAGAAGGATGGACCTGGGGTCAGCAGGGTCTATGGGACTGCTCAGTGAGGCCCATGCTGCCGAAAGTTTGCACACTGACAAATCTGCTCAGCCCAACAGCACCACAGGGGGGTTTCTGCTGGAAGTCTGCTGGTAGGCATCTGGGAGCTTTGCCCAGGGACTTGGGGCTCCAGAGACTTCCAGAGCCAGCCAAGGGAAAGGAATGATTGGAGCTGGCTCCCTTAGGAGACATAAAAACCTCTCCAGCTGTTGGATTGTACAAATTTAGAAAAAGGGGAGGCACGGGAACTCATTAGAGAAAGATGTTGGGGGATACAAGAGAAAAAAGTGGCCTGTGGAAGCCTTGAGTAAGTAGATTAGAGTCTAATACAGAAGAGACAAGTCATTTCCCCTCTATTTCTGATGGGGTGTGGGATTGTCCTCCTCCTAAATGCTCCCTTCTGAAATGGGAATTAGTTCAAATTCTGCTTGCCAGGACCCTGGGACACCAACAGACACTGCTTCAGCTCCACAGTCCCTCAGCAGCCCAAGGCATCCATGCTGGGATGTGCAGTGTTCTAAGGAGACCTAGAGTTGTCATCAGTCAGGGTCCTCCAGAATACAGCCTGAGCTGGGGTGAGAGTCCGATCTCTGTGCTCCTAAAACACATCCAGCAAAAAAAAAAGAGGTTCCTACTGGGTTGGTTTGTCATCATCCAATGTTCCATATAATCCAGCCGTACCACTGCCGGATAGGTACCAAAGGAAATGAAATCAGGATTTTCACTACCATGTTCCTTGCAGAATTGTTTACAATAGCCTAGATAGGGACACAACCGCACAGCCTAGGTGTACATTGATGGGTGAATGGATTTAAAAATTGCCCTATATGTATGGAATTCAACTTTCAAAAAGAACAAAACACCACCAATTGCATCTACATGAGTCAACATGGAGGATATTATGCTAAGTGAAGTAAGCCAGACACAGAAAGACAAATACTACATGATCTTACTTGTATGTGGAACCTAAAAGAGTGAAATTCATAGAAACAGAGAGCAGAGTGGTAGTTAGCAGGGGCAGGCAGCCGGGAGGAAATGAGCACGTCAGAGTACAGAGTTCCAGTCGAGTAGGACGAATGTGGTCTGAATATCTACCATATAGCAATGTGACCACAGGTAACAGTACTCTATTGTATACTTGAAATTTGCCAAGAGAGTAAAACTTAAGTGTTCTCATCACACACACAAACAGAATGGTAACTGTGAGATGATGGATACGTTCCTTAGCTTGACTGGGGTGATCATTTCACAGTGTATATGTACATTAAACATCACATTGTACATCTTAAATATATACAGGTGTTATTTTTCAAGTTTCAAAAATACATTAAAAACAATAGAGACAAATTAAAAACAAGACCCAATGTCTGTCTACCCAACTCCCCACCACCACCCTGCCCCCTGCCAACGTCCCTAGGCCAATTATCTCTGGCTCCAGCCCGAGATCCTGGTCTGATTGGCAGTGGCCAGGATTTCCTGTGTGCACTTAGGCAGAAGTCCCAGAAATGTTATGCACAAAGACTCCCCTGGCTCACCCCTCAGAAGCAGACACAACCTGGACACGCCCCTTTCCACACACAACCCACGCCCCACCCGCCCTGCCCAGCTAACCTGTACACTAGAATCTGAATCCTCTCTGGGAGATGCTGCTTTTACCCCCAGGTGAGAGAGTAAAGGCATCACCGTCTCCAGGCCACCACGTCACATCCTGCAGGGTCCTGCTGTCTCCAGGACAGAAACTGCAAAGACAATTTTTATTTCATTTCTTCCTGCCACCCGCTTACTTCCATCCACATCCCTGGGGCACCTGCCCCAGGGGCTGAGACCAACTTGGTCTCACCCACACATACACTTATTATAAAACCATGTTTGAAGGAAAAAACATCTTCTTGATCCAACTCCAGGCATCTTCAAAGAACATACAGCCCGGTGAGGCACTAAGCTGCCTCTTAATTGCTCCAAAGGAATGTTTTCAAGCTCCGGGCCCATCAGCGCTTTCTGTAATTCTGCAATCTTTGCTTTCAGCCCACGCTTGTGGATACAACCCAGAAAGTTCTCACTCCTTTGGGGAGCTCTCTGCCACACTGTTACTTGCATTTGTTCATTTCTTGCACCAAATTAATGACACCTTCCTGAAGCAGAGACGTGACTCAACCTCAGGAAAGCAGCCAGGAGTTTTCAGAGCCACAGGGACTGTTTCACTTGTGTTCTTCTCCTGCTCTGACCTGGGTCAGAGATAAAGGCGCTAAAGCTCTCTCTTTTTTTTTTTTTCCTTTTGAAGTAAAGGGAGGTGGAGAAGTGGAGGGGGGAGCACAGTCTCGCCTGCCCCCCAGGCACCCTCATAGCTGTCCGGTGCCAAGAGACTCCAGAAAGTGAACGTCAGCTCGCCCACACTGCCACCTGCCCCCAAAGTCCTGACTGCGTTCTGGCCACAAGGTTCCAGGGGCAATTCAGGCTGCCAGGGAGGGAAGGGTCCAAAACCCTGGGAACACTGACCTCAGAGTCAGAGACCAGCTGTGGTGCAGGCCGCGTGGCCTGGCTAAATGTCTCACTTCCTCTGAGCGCCCCATCTCCTGATTTATGAAGTGGGACCACCACGCTCACCATGTAGAACCGCTGGGAGGTTCTGGCTGACAGCCCCACAGCACATCCCTAAGGTGTTTGGGGCAAGGGTACTGCAGCTCTCATCCCTCAGTTTTATGTAGTATCTGATACCAACCAGGGTTCTTGGCCTTCCCCAGTCGATAGAATTGACTAGAATTCAAGCAAGAAAATCAGGCAAGGCTTCTTTGGGGCCCTTGCTGCAGCAAGTGGGGGCAGAGAACAAACAGGTTCCCTTGCTCGCAGAGTGGAAGCGTGCTTGCTCCTTATATGGGGTCAGGGTAAGTGCGTGTTGAGGGGTAGGGTCGGAGAGGGGGCTTAGGTGGGTTCCTCACCTCTCTGGTGGCTCCCCTGGTGGCTCAGAAGAAAGAATCTGCCTGCAATGCGGGAGGCTCAGGTTTGATTCCTGGATTGGGAAGATCCCCTGGAGAAGGAAATGGCTACCCACTCTAGTATTCTTGCCTGGAGAATCCCATGGATGGAGGAGCCTGGCAGGCTACAGTCCATGGGGCTGCGGAGTTGGACACGACTGAGTGACTAACACTTTCACAGGGGGTACTGAGTGCAGGGGTGCTCAGTCCTCTGCTTTTGCTCCCAGAACCCTGTTTTTGCTCCAGGCTCTTAAGTGGCAGCTGGGTTTTTTTGGTCCCTTTTTATCTTTTGTCCAGAATTTGTCCCAATTGCCCATGCATGCCATTATTTTTAGCCCCACATAGTTTCTTGGTATTTTGTTGCTTGAGGAGAGGTATGTCCAGGTGGGAGCATCGCAGCAAAGGGCCTGAGGTCTCAGCCTGTCTCAGTACCTACCCAGGTTCGGAGGAGGAAGCCCGTGTGAATCATTCTGGAAGCCTGGCTCGTCTTATTCAGGCTCTGGAGAAGGTGCGTGAATCCAGAAGCTATGCTGGAGGAACAGGAAGAAGGGCCCAGCCTTCTTCATCCTTAGCAGCCATTTCTGCTGTTCTGAAAGGCCAGTGGTACAAGTCACAGCATTTCGGGGACATGAGGATTCCTGGGGCCCAAGGCTGACCTGGGAGACAATGAATGGAAGGCATGGTGTCTCAGAAGAGTGATGATGCTAACCTCTGAGGTAGATTTTGTTCTCAAGGCGAGGGTTTAAAAAAAGAAGGGACATGCTGCAGTGTATGAGGGGCCCCCTGCCTTATCTCAGCGTGGACTGTGGGTCTCACCTTTCCTCCAGCTCTCTCAGGTAGGCTTGTCCCTGAAGATTTTAAGCCCACAGGACAGGGTATGGGCCTTTCCTGTGTCCCCTGAGCCCCGCTGTTCCCTCCACGGCTCCAGGCAGGGCCCTTCCTGTCTCCTCTGGGTTAAAACTGCACACGAAGGGCCAGGTGTCTCACTTGGACGCTTCTAGGACCATCTATGAACTATACTCTGAAAGCCTGCCCTATGGCCTGCCAGGTAAATTTAGTTTAAAAATAACCCCTTACAGCTCTGGTTGACAGTAATTTGTGGCGTTAAGATGGTGTCAGAGACAATTTTATGAAAGTGAGTGTTGTCCCCGGTGACTGGGTTTCCTGAAAGATGAGCAGATGACTCAGCACAGGACCTTCCATTAGCCTGCATCACCTTCCCCCAAGGCAAACAAAACAGACCCCGCTTTTTCTCCAAGATGGGTCTCATTTTCAGAGCTGACAGAACCCTTCTCACTGGGCCCGAAGATCAAAATGTGTGTCCAACTGGGATGAAGACTAACACTGACATAGACACAAGCTCTCCTTACACTAAGCCTGCTGTTCCTACGAAGCACACCCCAGGTCATCAGCCAGGAGGCCCTTTCCAAGTCCCCACGAGCTGCTGCCAAGAGTTTCCCCTCAGCTGGCTCTCACCCTCAGTGAGCACTGAATCAGTTAGGGCTTCTGTAGTACTACCTGACTTGAGGAAAACCTAACTAGCTTAAGGAAGAGGGAAATTTCTTGGTTCATATGATGAGGAAGTCTAAGGTGAGGACCAGCTTGAGGCAGAGTTTGACATAAGGTCTCAAGATGTCATAAGAACCCAGACCCTTCGTCTCTCAGCTGGAAATGATGTCCCTAAGTGTTAGCTTCCTTACTTAGCGGGTTCTCTTCTTATCTCAACCACATGGTCGCTGCAATTCTAGACTTTGTACCATTGTAATTCCAAATCCACAGATTTTTTTAAAAGTTATCTTTTTGGTACAGAAGTCTTGAGTTATCCCAATTGTTCTGCTTAAGCTGTGTTCTAATCCCTGAGTCAGGCACTGGAGAGCAGAGAAGGGGACTTTCTGATGAGCAGATAAGTGGCCCGGGTGTGGGGTCACAGCCACGGAAAATTACAAGGAGGGAGAGGGTGGGTGTCTCTGTTGAGGTTGCATTCAGGGGCATGTAGTAAAAACCCCAGCACAAGGGGTATGTATTTTCCATATAATGAGATGTCCAGCAGCCCAGGAAGGAGCCAAGAGCTCAAGTTCCTTCCAGACCCAACTGCACCAACACCACTTGTGGTCCCCAATCCTTATGGCTCCAAGAATGGCTGTTCTCCAGTCCAGACATCACAGACACATACTTCCTGGCTTTGACGACAGGGAAAAGACTAGTATGGCTGAGTCTATCCTTTAGTCTGGACAAATAAACTTCCCTGAAAATTTTTCTTATAATCCACCTGCCAAAACTAGATTCTATGAGCACTCCTAGCTTTAGGACAATGTGGGAAGGTTAGTGTTTTTACTTGCAAGCAAAACCAGGATTCTGATCATGGAGAGGAAGGGAAGAATGGTTATTTGGCGTGGTGACTAACAATATCTGCCATTGTCATCAGCTACATAGTCAAAAACAAAAGATGTACATTAGAGCATTTGTCATCCACTAAGGCCAGTTCTCCTTTCAAAACCAAAAATCTACTTCTTACTTCCTATCTGTAAATAGGATGAGTTCCTGGTTGGTGACTTGGGGCTAAACATCGCTGGGGTTATTCCAGAAGTGCCATGAGCCAGCTTATCCAACACCTACAAAAGATGCCACAGCCATTCTTGACAGACGGTTTCTTTAAGTCCGAAGAAACTCAGAACTAATGACTATTGCTCGTTAAATATTTTTAAAAGATACTTTATAATGGAGGTCATTTAAAAATTTTTTTCCAGAGTTACAGTTTTGGAGGCTGGCATTGGGACATGTATGTGGGCATCTGTATATTTATAGAGATACACTGAGTACAAATCCTTTGCCTCTTAATAGAGTGCATTCTCATACTCTGGGTCCTGGGAACCCTGAGGAAGTGCATTAGGTCAGCAAATTTGAGCTGGGGTTATCCTGAGAGAAGAAGCTGGGGTGGGCTGTCTGAGATAGTGGGGGACTAGCATCCCCTTGTCTTCCAGAATAAGGGGCGCCCTCCACACAGCAGCAGATAGGATGGTTGCCTCTTCCGCCATGTGGCCTTGGGGAATATCACTAGCACAAGTAAAGCGGCGGTGCTGTTTAAAGTTGTTTTAAAGGCCTCAAACTATTATAGTTCTTTTTTCTGCCAACTTTATGGAATCAGAAGTTTACAGAATGTGGGAGCTGGAAAAGAACTCGGTGCTCTTCTGACCCAACCCCTTCATTTTTCATTGGTTCCTTGAGCAAACTTCATGTTACCTCATCGTGTAAGAAACCTCCTTACCTACAGAAATCACCCACAAGTCCCTGTGTATTCAGAGATTTAAACCCCAAACTTGACCATGAATTGGATGGAGAAGATGGCTTGGGAAGAGGAGAGAGAAAGGGACTAAGACATTTGTTTCCACTGGCTATAGTTAGCAACCTCTTTACCAGTTGGAATTTTTAAAGCTTTTTATTAATACTCTGTCATGATTTCAGACTTACAGAACAGATGCAGAATTGGTACAAAGAACTCCCATCTACTATTCATCTGGATTCCACACATAGTGATGTTTTACCACACTTGATTTGGATAGATTTTTTTTCTGAACCATTTAAGTTGCAGATACGATGCCCCTTCATCCCATCAGTGTGTATTTTCTAAACTTAAGGACATTTTCTTGTAGTAACATAGGACAATAATAATCAAAATTAGGAAATTAGAATTGTAACAATACTATTAATTTACAGACTTTATTCAAATTTCCCCATTATTCTAATAGTGCTCCAAATGGTTGAAGAAAATCCTGGATTGCAGGTTACATTTAGTTGTCGTGATATCTATTTACAGCCTTGAAACCTTCCCTCATCTTTCTGGACCTTGGCAGTTTTGATCAATATAGTCCAGTTATTTTATAGGGTTTTCTATTAAATTTTAAATTTCTATCCTTAGCATGAAAGAAGAATGCTGTGACTTCTTTTTTGTGATTAATGCTAATGAACCCGGTCACCAGAGGATTCCCATCTCATTGCAAGGAACAAGTAGAATACTTACAAGGTGTTAACCTGGGTCCCAGCTTGGAGAATACGAGTCTAAAACCACCAATGTTTGTGCAGAGCCCCAACGTTTTCGAGAGATGTGTTCCAGAGGGAAGAAGTCATATTGGCTTCTCGCAAGACCCAGGATATCGCTCATTTGCAACAACCAACTAGGGACCTCTTTTTCACTATGGTTGGTTGTCGCAAATGAAGGATCGTTTTGTTTGTTATTCACTCAAACCTAATTAAAACCAAGGTTAGCAGGGCATCTGCCAGCATCCGACGTCTTCCCTCTCGCCTTCCCCGTCCCATCACCAGTCGACATGATTCATTGGCTTTTAGTGCATTAGGCAAATTTGCTATAATTGCGGAGAGGGGAAGGAGCAAGGGGCCCCTGGCACCACCCAGGCGCTACACCATTGCCTTCCTGTAAGTCACACAGACTCCAAGAAAGGGGCTTAAATTGCCTTTATTGATTTGTCAGCCTCTAATAGATCATTTCTCACTGAGCAAAGGACAGGACCCTCAAAAAAAGTTGTCTCTCCTCCTCCGACCCACATCATGGCTCTTGTCTCAGTGAGAAGGGTGTCTAGGGGGTGGGGGTTAATGACATATTGGAGAGAATTAAAAGGCAGACATCAATCCTCCCAAAGATGCATCCCAGAGACAGGGTCAGAGAGGCTGGTTTCTACCTCTGACTTCTCCAAACTAGACTTCCTGATCCCAAAGTTGTGTGCAGAGAAGTGACCCTCAGGATTCTAATTTCCTTCCCCATGAGTTGAGTGTGCTGGGCTCTCGTATCCAGCCCTCTGCAGCGTCCCCTTTCCTGATGCACCTTGGCAGCAGAAGGAAATGAGTGTGGCCCTGTTATAGAATCCCACATGGTGGGGCAGCCAGCCAGCAGTTCCCTCGCACCAGTCCTCAGCTCACATTATACATCCAATAAACATCTTTAAAATTTCTTAAAACCTGAATGTGTGCCTGGTACTTCACTAGACACTTTGCAAGATGGAGCCTTTGAGCTCAAAACACTTTATAGAGACAGAGATGAAAATAACTGACACATAACACAATGTGATACGATCTATGGTGCGATTTGTATACAATGTGCAAAGAAGTGTGAGGCATTGGGAGCGTAGGGACAGAGGGGAGGACTGGCTTAGTCCTTGTCTGTGTCTGGAAGAATGGGTTCACGAGACAGACAGACAGGATGGCATTTGCAGCCCGCACAGGATAGCTCTTACCCTAGGCATGGCCCTGTTCTATTCGACTTGGCTGGCTGTGTACTGATGCCTCTCCTTCATCTAGATTGTAAACACCACGAGGGCAGGAATCTTGTCAGATTTTGGAGTGTCTTCACAGCACCCAGCCGGGTGCTAATCATACAGGAAGTCCTCAGAGAATCCTGAGAGGATAATTATTTCCAGCAGATGGTACAGCTGTGAGCAACACCTGGCCAGCTGCTGAACGGAGGCATCTCAGGGAACTTGAAAGGAGTCTGGAGGGGGTGGCAAGTGAAGCGCTGAGGGTCAGAGTAAATGTCAACACCATACCTCGGGTATTCTTATAATATTAAAAAACCCTTACAATTAAAACACTCCGTGACCTCAAACATGTTCAGTCATTTTTTTTTCCTATTTCCTAGCAACATTTGCTAGAAAAACTTCAAACACAACACAATTATTTAGACAGTTTCTTGGAATTCACTGTTCATTCTAACAAAATTCTACCTAGGGTTAAAATATGGCACAAACCTCACTGGTTCTAGATGAGAACACATTTAAGTGTCTACACCACAGGTGCTCTGCTTTGCCATGAAGGTGGGTCTTCAAGGGAAAAGAAGGAGAAAACAAAAATGAGGGGAAGAAGGGGTGGAGAGGAAGGGGAGAGAGGAAGGGGCAGGAAGTGGGGAAGGATGACTGCTTGCAAAGATTTTCTCCGTGTTGGTTCTCGCTTCCTTCAGAGGGTCTTTTGCTGTCAGGAGTCTTGGCTCAGGCTTACGGCTTTTCTTTTCTGCTATCGGTTTTATTTTTTATCTCAGTGGCTCACAGTCTTGGCCACCATTCAAGCAGGACCTAGAGAAGACAGAGGGCCCAAGGGTGGAGGTTCAGAGGACGGGCCCCTTTAGAAGTTATGACTGTGGGCCCAGTGCTCCCTTCCTGCCCCCGCTGGATATAGGAGGTGGTGCCCAGGTTTTCACAGATCTGGAGGGCCCTGGAGTAGCGAGGGCCTGGGTGCTCAGCTTGTCACAGCTACTTGTATTCAAAGGTGGAGGGTGAAGCAAGCCTCTGAAGAGGAAAGCAGTGTTGACCTCAAGGCCCCCGGCGGAATGCAGGGAGGCTGTTGGGTGAAGACGCAGGGAGACAGCTGGGGGCAAATTCACAACTGGAGAACATTCTTCAGGATTTTCAACTGTCTTTTTTTTCTCCCCTCCAGCAATGAATAGGGAGAACCCCAGACTGTGGTAAAAATAGCTCGTGCTCTTCCTCAAACCTGTCTGGCTTGCGTTTGTGGAAAGTTTGGGGGAAAGAGTCACATTTGAAAATGGAATTTATTTTGAGCCAGTCATGCTGACAGGCGCTCAGTTCTGGGGAGAGAAAGCAGCTTCCCAGCACAGAAACCAGCTTCATCTTTTTTTTTTTTTCTTTCTCTCTCTCTTTTAACTCCTCCCAAAGTCATGTCTGACTCTTCGTCACCCCATGGCCTGTAGCCCACCAGGCTCCTCCGTCCATGAGTTCTCCAGGCAAGAATACCGGAATGGACTACCATTACCTCCTCCAGGGGAACTTCCCAATCCCGGGATCGAACCCAGGTCTCCTGCATTGCAGATGGATTCTTTACCAACTGAGACACCAGGGAAGCCCCCAAAGTATTCCTTAATATTTTTGTTACAGTGAAAAACTAGATGTAAGGCAGGACAATCATGTGTGTTTGTCTCTACAGGGAGCAGGTTTCCCGAGAAGCTTTGAAGAGGCAGAGTTTACATGGATGCGGTGGCCCCGGGCAGGGGGGTGAGCCAGCTCCGTCCCAGCCCTGCCCCCGCTGGTGGCGGGGACCAGGCACGAGGTGAACCCATCTACCTGGGATTCCTCATTCCTAACTGGGACCTGGACCTCCCAACCTAGCCAACCTCAAAGGGTCGTCGTGGAGATGAAATCAGGCCTGCCCAGTGTCCAGAGTTGCTTTGTAAACTGTAAAGTGCTGCACGTGTGTAAGGCCTTGGTATTAGGAGCTGAAGAAAGCGTCTCGCGGCACCAAAAGCAGTCAGTGAGGCTAGAAGCACTCCCTTGCACGGGGATGCCACAGGAGTGAGCAGGGAGGAACAGCTGCTAGTCTCTTGTTGGGAGAAAACACCGAGTCATCAGCACAAAGCACAGAAATAGAACTCTCGGGGAGTCATGCAACGCCTGTGCCCACAGCCCCGGCAGCTAGCCCGCTCCCCACACCTCCTGGGCCTCTCAGAGACAGGCAGGGTACAGGGGATGAGCCAATACAGAGAGGTAAACTGAGGCCCGGAACGGGAGAAACCTTCCTTGTGGTCACATGATCACCCCTCTAGACCGGACCAAGCTCTAGCTCCCTCATGGTGCTCCGACACCAGCAGCCTGACCCATCGGCCTCCCGCCTGGAAAGCCATTGCCTGAGCTCCGGAAGCGGATGCTGCTCCACAGCAGTGAGCCAGCACCCTGGAAAGAGAGAGGCACGCTGCCCTCAGCGGACTGGCCCCGAGGACCCAGCCTCCTGTCTCACAAGGAGGTGGGCCGAGGCCTGCACCCCCCTCAACGAGGCTGAGCATCTTTCTGGTTGTTTGGAACCTGCGAATTGAAATTAGAAACAGCTTCAAACCCCCTTCACTCTTAGAGGAGCCAGGAAAACCCCGCTGCCTGGAGCCTGTGTAAACCAGAGTGCTGTGAGTAGCTTAGGTTCCCCGACTCCTTCCCTCAGTCCCAGCAAACCTCTTTAAGAAAGGCCCAGGTTAAGAGCGGTAATAAACCGCAGGCCAGCACATAGGTCACTCCCCAGAGACACGCAGGGCCCTGCAGAGCCCGTGGCGACCTGAACTCCTCATCCTGCCCTCGCCTGGGCCACCACAAGGCTGGCCTTCACTGGAGTCCCTTCTCTGCACCACCATGATGTGAATCATTCATTCAGACACTCCTCCTGCCCTGAATACATGCTCCTTGCAGACTACTCATCAAGCGGTCACCTGGAGGCTGAAGGACTCTGAAGTTTTGTTGACACATCCTTTGCTTAACTCCAAGAAGAGAATTGAGTAGTTGCAACAGAGATCGTGTGGCCTGTAAAACCTAAGATATTTACTGTCTGGCACTGTACTGAGAAAGTTTGTCACTCTCACTTTGTATGATTATCTTATTGACGTCTAAGGATTGCACTGTGAACTAGGTATTATTATCCCTGACTAGAGAGGTAGGAGGATCTGAAGATCAGAGACTTTCAGTGACTTGCCCAAAGACACACAGCTGTTAACTGGCAGAGTCAGGTGCGTCTGCTCCAAAGTCCAGGATTTTTCAAATACCCAATTTTGCCACTCGATGGACATATCCAATCAACGCTCAGGGTGATAGAGGTGTAGTGAAAGGGCTTGTCTTCCTGGACAGGGTGAACCAGATTTAGAATCACATTGTTGACTAAGGGCTAATTTAGGCCTAGGTCACTCACAGCCTTCCCCTCATCACAGGGAGCTGATCTTAAGACCTACCAGGCTGGGACACTANCTACAAAATCAACCCCAAACAATTAAGAAAATAGCAATAGGAACATATATATCAATAATTACTTTAAATGGAAATGGATGAAATGCTCCAACCAAAAGACATAGATTGGCTGAATGGATACAAAAACAAAGCTCATATATATGCTGTCTACAAGAAACCCACTTCAGACCTAAAGACACATATAGATTGAAAGTGGGAGGATAGAAAAATATATTCCATGCAAACGGGAAGCAAAAGAAAGCTGGACTAGCAGTCCTCATATCAGACAAAATAGACCTTAAAATAAGATTACAAGAAATAAGGNCCCACTTCAGACCTAAAGACACATATAGATTGAAAGTGGGAGGATAGAAAAATATATTCCATGCAAACGGGAAGCAAAAGAAAGCTGGACTAGCAGTCCTCATATCAGACAAAATAGACCTTAAAATAAGATTACAAGAAATAAGGAAGAACACTACATAATGATCAAGGGATCAATCCAAGAGGAAGACATAACAATTGTAAATATCTATGCAACCAACATAGGAGCACTTCAATACATAAGACAAACACTAACAGACATAAAAGGAGAAATTGACAGTAACACAATAATAATAGGAAACTTTACACCCACTGACACCAATGGACAGATCATCAAAACATAAAATTAATAAGGAAACACAAGTTATAAATGATACATTTGATAGATGGATCTCATTGATATCTTCAGGATATTCCCTCCAAATGCAGAAGAATATGTCTCCTTCTCAAGCACACATGGAATGTTCTCCAGGATAGACCACATCTTGGGTCACAAATCAAGCCTCAGTAAATTTAAGAAAATTGAAATCATATCAAGCATCTTCTCAGACCAAGATGCTGTGAGACTAGATATCAATTACAAGGAAAAAAGTGTAGGAAACACAAACACATGGAAACTAAACAACACGTTTCTAAATAACCAACACGTTCCTGAAGAAATCAAAAGGGAAATCAAAAAATCTCTAGAAACAAATGACAATGAAAACACGACAACTCAAATCCTATGGGATGCAACAAAAGCAGTTCTAAGAGGGAAGTTTATAGCAATACAGTCCTACCTCAAGAAAAACATGGAATAGATAGCCTAACTTTACACCTAAAACAACTGGAAAAAGAAGAACAAAAAACCCCAAAATTAGTAGAAGGAAAGAAATCTTGCAGATTCAAGCAGAAATAAATGAAAAAGAAATGAAAGAAACAATAGTAAAGATTAATAAAACTAAAAGCTTTGTTCTTTGAGAAGATAAACAAAACTGACAAGTCTTTAGCCAGACTCATCAAGAAAAAATGAGAGAAGAGTCAAATCAACAAAATTAGAAATTAAGAAGGAGAAGTTACAACAGACAATACAGAAATACAAAGGATTATAAGAGACTATTTTGAACAACTATATGGCAATAAANGTCTGAGTGAACTCTGGGAGTTGGTGATGGACAGGGAGGCCTGGCGTGCTGCAATTCATGGGGTTGCAAGAGTTGGACAGGACTGAGCGACTGAACTGAACTGAATGTCGCTGTTCTCTTAGCAACAGGTGCATAGTCATCCTACCTCCTGCAAAGAAGCCCAAAGTGGTTCTGCAACCAGAGCTAATGAAGGTAGGACAGCCCCCAAAGATGTTCATACCCTCATCTTCAGAAACCATGACTACACTATGTCATATGGCAAAAGTGATTCTGCTAGTGTGATTAGGTTAAGGTTCTTGAGATGGGGAGATAACCTTGGCTTATCCATGTGGATTCAATAGGATAACAGACGTCTCTGAAAGTGGACAAGCTTTCCCAGTTGTGGTTAGAGGAAGATGTGACTGTAACAACAAATACCCAAGAGATGGTCGTTTGCTAGTTTTGAAGATAGAGGAAGGGGCCATGAAACAAAGAGTGTAAGATATCTCAAGAAGCTAGAAAAGGCAAGAAACAGTTTCCCCACCCTGAACCCCTGAGCCTCTGGAAGGGACACAGCCTTGCCCATTGAATTTAGCCCAGTGGGATCCAAGTCAAGCTTCTAANAATTGAAATTAGAAACAGCTTCAAACCCCCTTCACTCTTAGAGGAGCCAGGAAAACCCCGCTGCCTGGAGCCTGTGTAAACCAGAGTGCTGTGAGTAGCTTAGGTCCCCCGACTCCTTCCCTCAGTCCCAGCAAACCTCTTTAAGAAAGGCCCAGGTTAAGAGCGGTAATAAACCGCAGGCCAGCACATAGGTCACTCCCCAGAGACACGCAGGGCCCTGCAGAGCCCGTGGCGACCTGAACTCCTCATCCTGCCCTCGCCTGGGCCACCACAAGGCTGGCCTTCACTGGAGTCCCTTCTCTGCACCACCATGATGTGAATCATTCATTCAGACACTCCTCCTGCCCTGAATACATGCTCCTTGCAGACTACTCATCAAGCGGTCACCTGGAGGCTGAAGGACTCTGAAGTTTTGTTGACACATCCTTTGCTTAACTCCAAGAAGAGAATTGAGTAGTTGCAACAGAGATCGTGTGGCCTGTAAAACCTAAGATATTTACTGTCTGGCACTGTACTGAGAAAGTTTGTCACTCTCACTTTGTATGATTATCTTATTGACGTCTAAGGATTGCACTGTGAACTAGGTATTATTATCCCTGACTAGAGAGGTAGGAGGATCTGAAGATCAGAGACTTTCAGTGACTTGCCCAAAGACACACAGCTGTTAACTGGCAGAGTCAGGTGCGTCTGCTCCAAAGTCCAGGATTTTTCAAATACCCAATTTTGCCACTCGATGGACATATCCAATCAACGCTCAGGGTGATAGAGGTGTAGTGAAAGGGCTTGTCTTCCTGGACAGGGTGAACCAGATTTAGAATCACATTGTTGACTAAGGGCTAATTTAGGCCTAGGTCACTCACAGCCTTCCCCTCATCACAGGGAGCTGATCTTAAGACCTACCAGGCTGGGACACTAGGCTTGTAAAATAAACCTGAAACACAGAAGAGGCAGGCAGGCCTCGAGCAGCCCCTGGCCAGGCCAGAGAGGGTTACCATGACAACAGGGTCATTTCCATTACAAACCCTGCAACAGGCTTCTGGGAGGTGATTAATGTTTGACCTCTGGGGGTGGGAACTCTGGGGAGGAGGGTGCCTGGCCATAGCCCTCCTAGTCTGGTGCAAAGCATAGCTGGGGTACCAATGCTAAAACACTCCATCCCCTGCTACCCTGAGTCCTATAAATCACCCCAAGAAGCAAGCATCTTATGGAAGTATCTCCCTTTAGCCTTGAGCTGAGGCAGTGAACCTCAGAAACCCAAATGCAGACGAAGGAAAGCAAGAGAAGCCAAGAAAAGGAGTTTAAGACTGTAAACTGATCAGTTCTTGCTGGATCAATGGCACCTGCTCGCTCATCACAGAAAAGGTACAAAAAGAATTCAGTGAGACAAGAAGCAGGTTAAGTACAGGCTGGGAACCCTATCTCCTTGGAGCTCTGAGACTCAGGAGGAGGGGCTGAGCATGGGTGTGCAGCTAGCCAAGGCAGGGGCCCCTGTTGTGAATTTCCAGGTCAAGCAACTCCGGGAAGCTGGGATTTCCCCCGTCCACTCACGCACCACCCATGGGTGGGGCCAGCTGCCTGCCAGGCAGGCCACCCGGCTGGATTTTAGCCCTGGACCTCGAGGCGTCTGCTGTGGGTCTCTCTGGGATCATTCGCGGACAGTTTTTCTCCCTGCTGACCCTTGGGTGGCTCTGACCGCCCCCAGGGTTGTTTTTGTTTCGCCATTCTCCTGCCTCTGAGTCACTCCCCCTGCAGCCCGGCTGGGGGCGGTCAGGCTCTCGCTGTGTCCTCAAGAGAATCTCAGCATCTGGCCTGTATCAGTTTCATCTTTTTCACAGAGACACTGTGACTCTGGGGTTGAAATGGCAGGTTTCTGTGGGGGAGGAAAGAGAAGGCTCTGGCTGCTCCGAGTCTGTGCAGGCTGCTTTGAAGCAAACCTCAGGAACCGGCTCCCTGCCTGCCTTCTGCTTCTTCCCCCTGGGAACAGTGGAGCAGGGGAGACCCCATCCCCTATGATACCCGCCCCAGGCCACCATATCATCCCTGAACCTTCTCCCAAGGCCAGGCTGAGACCCTAAACTCCCCAAGCCAAACACCGTTGTGGATAAGCAGGAACCACAGTTCACATCACAGAATCATTTATACAAAAATGCAACCAATTTTGCTCTAGCGAAAATGATTTCTGATTCTGAGTGTCCATTCTCTGGCAGGAAATTAACATCATTAATTCCAGGCTCTCATTTTTCACTTTACTGGAGCCTGCCTCTAACCTGGGGAGGGGCTGCCTAGCGCCCTGGCATGGGGTGGGGGCAGGCGGCAATTCTATTCTCAGTGCTCGGCCTCCACCCACACTCCTTGTCCCAGCTGGACTGCAGCCCTCGGGCCACATGGGTCATTGCTGGATCCTCCTTATCTCAGTCACACAACCGTTCCATGTTCCTGAGCTTTTCTGAGCCTCTTGCCGACAGCTGGGAGCAGCAGGCCATGCATTCTGCGCTGTGGGGACGCTCCCCATATGACAGGACATGCCACAGAAGGGTCTCCTGCTCCCGTACCCAGCAAGGCACCCCAGAACTCCGGAAATTGCTACGCTCCTCTCGCTGGGAAGAGACACAAGGACTCTAACCTTGGGATCTCCACACTGATCTGGAGATTCTGTTGTTACCCATGCCCGCCTCTGGACTCAGCCTGGAAGGTGCCCAGAGAGGGGAGCGGGTCCTTCCCGGGGCTCTCACCAGGAAATGCCCTCCTTCTCCAGCCTCCAGCCCAGCAGAGTGCCAGCCCAGCAGATGCACTGGCTCTGACCTCAGATTGCTCCAAATCTCCTGATTTTGTCCTGGGTTCTCTGCTCTGCTCTGAGGACTGGGCTTTTGAAGCATAGAAAACTAATCTTGCCTTCAGAATTAATCACTATTCCCTCCCTGCCAAGTTTGCTACCTCCCACGAGGGGGAAGAGAGGAGGATACAAGAAATGCCTGGAAAAATATATGAGCCAATATACCCCAATATTATTCTGCTACATTTTGCTTGCAGGGGTCTCCTTGGACCTGAAAGCAGAGTTTGAGGCTCCGTCTGCAGAAGTCAAAGGTCACCCAAGATTTCACCAAGTTCACACATGACTGATGTTCTCCTGGTCAGCCCTGACTCACAGCTGTGTCCCCTCTGAATTCGTTCGGTCTGTGTACATCCTGTTGACCACACCTACTGCCTCCTTCTTATGACACATCAACTGAGATGTAGGATTCAGCCCTATACAGGATTAATCAACACAAATGCACTCCACTCACACTATCTCCTGTGTATGTGTGTGTGTGTGTGTGTGTGTGTGAGACTTCACTGAAAGTTTGCCAGAGATAAAGAAGGGTGTCACTGAGCTCCTGTGCTCTCAAATATACACCTGAACACACTGGGAGGCCTGATCAAGCCCTCTGCCCGCCACCAGCCTCCAGTCCCCCAGGCACCATGACCGGGTCTCTTGCTGTAACTCCTCTCAGCCTCTCCGTCACCCTCCTCCTTCCTTCCCCTGAACTGTCCCTGGATCCCCTGGCTCTTCTCACTCTCACAGGCAAGCCGTCCCTGTCTGCCCTGGGGTGGAAAGCCCCCGCTTTCCACCTCCACACTCTGCCCTGTAGCAGACCTGTGGGTACAGGGCTTGCTTTCTTTGGAAAGATGTTACTGCTGTAAAGCACTATCATTGCTTTTTTTTGCAGAATAAACAAACACAAAACACCTATTTGGTGTGACTGTCAGAGCCAGGAAGAAGGGAGACTTCCACTGCCTTCCCCAAGGGGAATTGCTAGGAACATCGCCTAAGGCCGCAAGCCCTCTCTTATCTACCGTATGCGTGGGCCATGCTCTTTGCGGATTACCGAAACAGGGCTTTAATCTCGGTCTGCCTTTCCCTGCCTTGTAGTTTGTGTCTCTTCTTCCTCTCTTGCCGGTGGGTGTCTCCAGGGAATAGAGATAATCTGTATTTGTTTAAGAAGCAAAGGGTTAAGAAAGAAAAGAACGAGTGGCAAAACGCAATGTGATAATTTCCAACTCACCCACAGGGCCTTTTTTTATTGCCATTTGTAATCTGGAAAGGACTGCCTTTATCCACCTCCTGAGAATTAGGTGACGCAGGGGACACGGGGCTCCAGGGAGCAGCCACTAGTGGCACCTTGATGGGCCCGCAGGCCTCCCTGCCTCTTGCTGTCCCCTGGACGTTCTGCACTCNAAAGGACTGCCTTTATCCACCTCCTGAGAATTAGGTGACGCAGGGGACACGGGGTTCCAGGGAGCAGCCACTGGTGGCACCTTGATGGGCCCGCAGGCCTCCCTGCCTCTTGCTGTCCCCTGGACGTTCTGCACTCACCCAGGCCCCCATCCCGCCCAGGGCTCCTCTCTCACCCCTTCCCTGCCCTTCCCAGCATCAAGCCTTACCTGACCTGCTCGCACCCTTCTTTCTCCCGGGGCCCTGTTCTCAGCTGGAAAGCTGATAAATGGCACTCAGGCGATAATGAATGGTAATAAGTTCATGTGTTACCCTCTCTGGGTAGCAGCAATATTTGCATTTTGACAGGGTCTTTCTGGAGAAAAAAAAAGCGTCCTTAACAACAACATGACTGGAAGTTGGGGCATCTCAGCACCTGCGTCTGGTGGGCCTAAGGGCATATATTTGTGACAAGAGCTGTTTTGATTCCTTAAAACATGCCCCTGTTTCACTCAGAGAGCAAGAACAAGGGGGCTCCTCAGGGACTTCTGGGCAAAAGGCCCTGAGATGGAGGCCTGGTACACAGAGTGACTCCCCCCTCAGAAGGAAGGAAGAGTCTCGCACACCCAGACACAAATTCCCCAAGATAGAAGGGGGCGGGGCAGAGGGAGCCCGGTAGACGAGAACTGACGTTTCTAGGCCCTGAGGGTGCCCGCCCCTGCACAGAGAGGCTGGCGAAGGCTCCGCAGCAGAGGCTGCTTCCAGGGGTAACGTCTCATCAAACAGACTGTTTCCATGGGGCTGCCTGCCAGCCACCGGCGGGTGGGTGGTGGTGAAGTACTAGGGGAGGTGCAGAGGTCTGGGAGCCCGAGCAGCAGCCGGGCCCACCTCTGAGCTGGGACAGCCTCCGGCCGCTTACGGGGGCTCTGCCTTGGAGCTGGCCACACGCCAGGGTCACCAACGCCAGCTGTTCTCAGGGCCTTCAAGCCGGCCACACTGCCTTCCGTGCTCGGGATGGGCTGGTTGGAAACAGAGAATGGTGCATGGATGCTGTGTCTTAGCCCGGGCCCTGCCAACCTCCTCGTGCCTTCTTGCAGGACCAGCTGTCTCAGCCCTGGATGGCATTCCCAGTTCCAGAGAGTTCTCTTCCCACCACCTTCCCGTGGCCCTGCCTCGATACTTGAGATAACCCAGGCTCCCAGGGTTCAGACACCACCCTGCCCAACCCCAGGCCTCCCTACCCAAGCACATTCCTTTATAGGGGGTTCAGCGAAGCAGCTGCCCAGGGTACAGTGGCCCCGGGCGCCAAGCACTTGGCTGGCATGCAAGGAGCACAGGCCTCATTGCATCGCAAAATAAATTCCACTTTCATAAAATAATTCTGAGTGCTGCTGGCTGGCCACACTGTCAGAGGTGACAGTGGCCCCGACCTCCACAGAGGAGGCGGGACCTGCCAGGCTGCTGCTGCGGGACGGACCATCCTGTGCCCATGGCTCCCGGGGCCCGCAATCGCCCAGGCAGGAAGTTCAGCACCACGAGAGGTCATTAGGGTTCCCTGTATCCCCCAAGCCACCCTCAGGAGCTCTGTACAAGTAGACCAACCTGCCTATCCTCTAGATTTTGAGGGAGCCTTGTGATGGGGAAAACTTGCTGGGAGCTGAACCCCACTGAGAGAGCCCTGGCTCCATACTCTGCAGACATGAAAATTGCACACAGCCCAGGCAACAAGTTCCCAGCCTTGCCTCTGTCTCATCTTGACCCAAGACTTCTCATGGGCAAGGTCTGCACTCTCTATGGGACACCTTCCATGCCAAGCAGGGGAGGGATCAGAATTGAAGCAGACCGGGTGGTTCCAGAGGACGGAGTGACGCCAACAGGTGAAAATTACAGGTAAGTGACTGCAGCACCAACGAAAGAACTTTCAAACAGACAGCTCTCTCTAAAAATAATGGACTATCTTGGGGGCTAATGAGATCACTGTCCCTAGAGGTGTTTAAGCAGAGGCTCAAAAGCCACCTACAAAAAATAGAACACTCAGCAATCAAGCACGAGCAGATGGTTGGTGAGTTGACTCCTAATGGTTGTTTAAAGACATAGTGCAGGTAAAAGGTTTCTGATTGGAGGGAAGACTATTGATTCAGTATCGTTACCCCACTTAGAATCACCACACTGGGTTGGGAGGGACGGAAAGGCAAATTAACATTTATTGAAAATCCATAATGGAGTGGACACATTATCTTTAATCTTCACAAGTATGTGAGGTGGGGTTTACTATTTCTGCTTTACAGTGAGAAAAAGAGATTTCAGAGATGCTAAGAACCTTGTTCAAAGTCGCATTACATAAACAGACAGCCTGGCGGGTGGGCGTTCAGTCCACGGCAGGCTTAAGTCTTAGGCTGCACCATGATGCCCCCAGCCCTTCCCCATCTCCAGAGACAAAAACAATACCGCCTCCCCGCACCACCCTACTGGAGTCCTGAACTCCTCTCTGCTCCCATGGAACGTGGGCTTGTGCCCCGACTTGTCAGACCAGAGTCTTCCACTAATGCAGATTCCTCCAGTAGGATTTGTGTGTGGCTGGGCCAGGCCTCCACCGGACAGGGCAGCTGCTGGCACCAGCATTAAGGAAGCATCCTAGTCCAGGCGTGGCAAGCGCCGGCCCGTGAGGGGCTGTCTAGGAGGCTATGTTCTTTTCACTACTGCTGCTGCAGTAAGAGGCGTGATGTTGGGTGTCAGGGAAGCTGCCGCTTTGGCAGTTTACAGGCAAATTGCAGTATTGTTTACAGCAGCCCAAGCATCCCTGGGGGCATCTGAGCCCCAGTCATGCAGCAGCTTCCCTAGCAGAAATCACCAGGGTGAACAGCAATGTGGGGCTGCGTTTGGTGCTGGAAATGGAAGGACCAGCACAGACTCGAGGAGCCACGAGAGGAGTGAAGGGCCAGCAGATCACGCTCCAGGCAGGTTACCTTACTGGCCAAGGTCACGGCTGATGGAAGCACGGCTTTGTGCAGGCTCCGTGGCTTTGTGGTGCCAGCAGCTGCCCTGCACCTTTGTGCAGGCTTTGTGAATGGCTCCGCCATTCCTCCAGCCTGGAGGAAATTAAATGCTGCATTTCATTGACCCTGCTTTCTCCCCACACACTTGAACCTCTTGGAGAAACTGAGGCCAGCCAGAGCCGAAAAAGATTTGAGAATCTTGCTGCAGCTAGTTCTTGTGGCTCTTTCTGCTCCTTGCTTCACATAAAGGAAACCTGAGGTGGCAAAGAGAGAGGCTTAGCATTCCCAGAAGGCCCAGAGAAGCAGCCAGACTTGGCAGGCGAGGACAGCAGAGCTCAGGAGAGCCTGCAGGCCCCCAGCCAGGAGACCTGCCTTCTCTGGCCCTGCCTCTGTTGGCTCTGACACCTGAGCCTGTGAGCCCTTCCCCTTGTGGAAACTCCCCAGAGGAGACTGTGGCTCCTCCCTCGCCCCCCTGAGAGATGAC